>JANHFM010190832.1:0-16023 GCA_032468115.1 Grayia smithii
ACAAGGTATAAAAAGGGGTGTGGCTGCACCAGGAACCTTGTGACAAACAATTGATCAAACTCTGTGGATAATTTTGGTTCTCTGTTTTAGATCACGAAACATCTGTTGGAATATTCATTTGACTTGGATTCTGGTGGGCGATTACCCTTCTGTGCCTATGTTTCTGTTGATGTGAGAGAATTCCCTTTCAGACTAGTTGGATATTTGCCAGAACTTATCTCATGTATTTGGAAACTCAATTTGGAGTGCTTATTTTGTGGCTGACTGCCAAGTCCTAATTATAAAGACTATTTTGAAAGCATTTAACCCTTGTATAGCTACGATCGTGTATGTGTTTGTTTTACTGAAAGGGGGGAACAGAACACCTTGTCAGTGAAGAGCTGCAGCCTGCCTTCTGGTAGGGGAGAAGGAACTACTGGAGTGGAAAGGCATGGAACTGTGCCCAGGGAACTATGGCCAGACATGAAATCATTTTTCCCAGGAGCTGAGATAACAAAGCCACTGGAACTGACCCATCCTGTCTGATGTGGCAGATCAAAGTCCGGAGACTGTCCTGGAACAGAAAAACCTGGCCTGCCCATGTCAATCAGTGCCCCTAAATGTACTAATCTTGTAGAGGGCACAAGGTGGCATTTGACCAGATTCATGGAGAACCCATGATCCCAAAGGGTCCAGATCGTTGTGGCTAGATCCCTTTCTACCAACTGCCTGGAGGATGCCTGTATGAGCAAATCGTCCATGTAACACTGTATCCTTATAGGAATCGTCCTGAAATATGCTGCCAGAGCTGCCATGAGCTTGGTGAACGCTCGAGGGGCCGATGCCAGGCTGAATGGCAGAGCCGCATTTTGGAAGTGGCATAGCAAAACCTCAGGAACTATCTGTGACCTGGATGCATAGAGACATGGAGGTAGGCTTTCGTCAGGTCCACTGAAGCCAAAAAGTCCCCTTCTCTGACTCCTTCTAGAATGGAATGCAGGGAGTGCATCTTGAATCTTCTGTATACAAGGTACATGTTGAGTCCCTTGAGATTCAGAATTGCCCTTCAACCCCCAGCCCTCTGAGGTCTTTGGAATTACAAACAAAATTAAATAGAACCGCAGCCCCCGCTGGTTCGGCAGAACCGGCTGAATGTCCATCAAATGCTGGATAGCCACTTCCATGAGTCCCCATTTTACCAGGTCTCCGGAAATGGGACAACGGAGGAAAAACCTCGGGGGGGGGGAGAAATTCCAGGGAGAGTTCTGATCATATCGTCTTCCTGACCCAAGCGTCCATAGGGATGTTCTCCCAACGGTCTGTGAACAGACCGAGATGGCCATTATCAGAGAGTGAGGCCCCATGTCATTTGTGGCCTGTGGAACCTCTGCCATTGGAGCCTATTCTGTAGCTGGTACCGTCCTCTGCCCCCAAAGGCAGGTCTATCAGCCTGGAAACCTGATCAGGAATGAAAGGGCCGTTGCCGACAGGGAAATCCTGCCCCAGCTCCCCCCCTGCTGGAAGGACAGCCACCTAAAGTAGGGCGAAGAATGGGAATCCACCCGCCTACCCTGGGAAGGGAGAACCTTTCATCTGCCTTGGTCTCTACAAGCAACAGGTCCGAAGACTGCCCAAAAACATTCGCCAAGTTGTCACTGATGAAGCTATGGCCCTTGCTGAGAATTTGGCAGAAGCCAAAGTTGCGTATGCTGTATTCTCGGCAGCCACCAGGATCTTGCAGAGATCCTGATGCACCCTAATATCTTCTGAAGGAATATGGGGCTGTAGCTGTCTGAGCCAGCGCACCGACGCCCTGGTGAAAAAGGACGCGGCAGTCGAGGTCCGGATAACCCAGGAGTCAGCCTGATGAGCCCTACAAAGGGCCATCTCCTCCTTCCGTTCCTCTGTCTTCCAAGTGTCCTCTGCATCTGGTGGAAGCACAGATGTGGACGTCAAGGACACCACAGGGGAATCCACCTTCGGGACCTGAACCAGGTCTGTACGGTCAGTGTCTACACCATACAGTGTGTTTTCCAGGCCACTAAGCCTGGGAGCAGCAGCAGGGGAGCCCCACTGCCTCTGTATCACTTCCAGAAACATTCTGGGAATCAGAATGGAATCTGCCTCAATGTCCTGATCCGTGAACAGGAAGTCCTCCTGGTCCTCCACATCTAGGGGAGGCTTTTTCACACTACAGACCGATGCGGTGAGACCTTCTGCCCATTACATAACCTTATTATTATGACTATCACCTTCCCCCCTCCCTCCTTTTCCCACAGTGTAGAATTGGCAGCTTGGAACGTAACTAATAATGCTTCCAAGGCTGACAGGTGGGCCGTGGCTCGTGCCTTGGCGAGCAGAGGCTTGAAAAGAGCGGGTTAAACAGACTCTGAAAGGTTGGCCTGCCAAGGGTATCTTGCTCGAAATCCAAGAAGTCCCCTTTGTCCTGCACCCTGCCCTCCGAAAAGGAGGTCTCACTATGTGCCAATTATCATGGCGAACCTAGCTCTTGGAAGCTCACTTCCTCCCCAGGTGGTCCCCAAGGTTCCAAGTTCAAGTCAGGATGAGGCTCCACCTGTGGCAATTGCATATGCTGTTGCAGGCCTTCTGCAATACCTTCCTTAACTGCCCTAGTAATCCAGTGTCTCAGAAATGGGGGCATATCCTCCTCCTGCAACCCCTCCAGAGTCCCGCAGCCATTGAGGTAAAAGTAGCCTCTGGGCCCCTATGCGCTGTCCCCGAAGGACTGGGTCTGGCCTGTTAGACCCCAAGAGTCTCCAGGGACCAAGCAACTGTCACCCCTACTTGGGCATCCAGGGGCTATGCTTTTGCAAATTCCCTATCCAAGGCCTTCTGTCTTTGCTGTTCTGCCCATTCCTCAGCCCTGGAGGATCTGGTATGTGCCCAGGCCTTACCCTTGATTTTTGCTGAAGCCGCTATGCTGGCAGATCTTGGCTTGGTCAAGGCTCTACCAACTTTGTCAGGAGCCTGGGGAGACCAAGGGCCTCCAGGATGAGAGCCAGAGTAAGCTCCGCTGGCCATCCTCAAATTACTGGTGAGGCTTGGGCCTGGGCTGAAGTACAACCCCCCCCCACTGGCCTGCAAGCAGGAAAAGAAACAGTATTGTACTGGACAGCTAGGCCAGGTCCTTAGAGCCAGACACTAGCCCCAACTGCAGATGCTGAGCCCCTGGTCTCTGATCCATGAGTATGGCCACAAGGCGGACATGAACTCCAAGCCTCCCACCAGAAAAAACTGGGCCCATTCAAATACTGTCACACTGTAGTGTCCAAAATGGCCGATGGTCCAAAATGGCCAATCCCTCCAAGCTACAATCCACATTAGCAGAGAGCCAAAGGGATGCCCATGCGGAGATCCTCGTAAGTAATGCACAGGGCTGGATAATGCTGCAGCTGCTAATGGGCCGGGGCACGCTAAAGTAAGGGCTGCCACCTTATTCTCAATGAAGGGACCATGCCAAAGCTCTCTGAGGCTGGCACAGTCCAAGCAGCGTCTCTTTCTTCCACGCTGCCCTCCCACAAGCAGGGCTGCTGCCAATCCATGGATGAAAGGGGACTGCGCCAAGGCTCCTGGAGGCTGGTGCAGTCCACGCGGTGGCAATATCACTGCCATGCTGCACTCCAAGTTGCCTAAAGCTAGAAGCAGCTTCTGGAAGCCCGGAGAGCCAAATGGCGGACAGCCTCCTCCAACAGCTTGTGCCAAGGCTCATAGAGGCTCCATGACCCAAGCAACTACTTGCTCCCACCCGTGGTTGCGGGGAGTGCACTAAACAGCTGATTGGTGCTGCATGTCTAACTTCAAAGGGCCACGTCTCTGGTGGTCCAGAGCATGCCCAAGCCTTTTTCACTGCAACAAGGGAGCTGCACCAAGGCTCGATGAGGCTGGCACAGTCTCAATGCTCCCAATATGCCTCTCTGCCATCCCAAAGCACCCTACTTCCGATGACTCTGTAGAAGCTTGGGGAGGGGGGGCGCCAAAGTGGCCAACCCACCGTGCTCCAATCTGGTGCCCAGAGAGCTCCCCAAGTCCAAGCAGCAAAGGAAGAGGCCAGGAAAGAACTTAAAGTTCCAGGGATTGCAAAAATAAAAGCAAAAAATTCCCAATTCCAACTTAGAATAAAAGCTCTATGGAGCTAACAAAAATTATGTCCATAAGCTGAGCCCGAGTTGAAAAAACTAAGGAGCATTACCAGGGAGGACTGTCCTCAGAAATTCAACTCAGTCCATAGAGCTACAAGACTAGAACAATCCATCCTGGCCTCTCCCATTGATGCTATGAAGAAGTGTTGGACTATAATTCCAATCATCCTCCACCATGTGCTTGAGAATCTATCTCTTAATTGATGAAATGGCTGGAATGAATGTATTATAGTAGCCTCATTACTACCCAAATATTATATAGTCTTAAGAATTTATAATAAGTCTTGACATTTCCAGCATGCCATGTAATATTTTTTTAAAAATAAAGAGAAGCGCTCCCAATGATTTAAAGGTCAGGGAAACTTAGGATAGATCCACCCAAGTTGACCAGGCTGTTGTAGTGGTAGGCAATCTGGCTTGCAAGATTCTGTTAATGTAACCTTACAAATTAGCTCATATTTCCTATCTGTTTTACCAGGGACAACCAGAGAAGCAAATCCATTTGTAAGTACTGTTTAAAGCACTGGACATTATCTAAGAATCCCTCCAAAGTTAATTACATGAGAAACTGCCTTTTATATCTTAGTTTCATCACTACAGGTAATCCTCAACTTGTGACCGTTGAATGTTACAACAGATCTCGAAAAAGGGACTTATGAGCCGGATTCAAAGTTCTCATGTCCAGGGACCAACCATCTTGCATTTATGGCCATTGGCAGCATTCCAAGCAGATGCGTGCAGTTTCCAGCAAAACACCTCCCATAGCAAACAATGAGTTTGCTTAATGATCATTTTCATTTAATGATTTCTATAAAAACACTGTAAAATTGGGCATGGTCACATGTCACACATTTTACAAATGTCACAACTTACTACCAAAATGCTGGGCTCACTTACAGTAGTAATTCAAGGACAACTAGTTTCTCAACCTTGGAACACCCTTCCAGGAAAGACAGCATCACAGATGGTAAAGACTGTTTGGCTAGATAAATCAGCATGATGAACATCTTATTTTAATTGGTTGTTTATGGTGTGCTTAATTTATAGGTGGTTGTCTTAAAGACTGAGTTTTTGAATTAATTTGCCCACATCTGAGAATGTATGAAGAGATTTTCAGAAATATATTTAATACTGCATATATCAGAATTAAGAATCCAAACATATCAAATTTCTTTGATAATTGACTCAGTATTTATTTTATATAAATTGCTTCATTTATTTCAATATTCAATAAAATAAATCATTTGTTTATTTATGACTGGAACATTGGACTTACCTGAACGTTTGTTCTCAGTGTGCTGCATGAGAGTCCAAGCAATGGGTATTACTCTCTTCCGATTGGCCAGAGACTGAGTAAATTAGCTTAAACACTCCTCCTCTTTCCCCTGTGCTCCAGTTTATTAACAAGGTCCTGGATCTTGAGAAGGCGAAAACCTGTAAGGAAACATAACCCTTCCTGGACCCTGGACCAGTCTATATGATAGGGAGGGGTTGGACTCTCACGCAGCGCACCGAGAACAAACGTTCAGGTAAGTCCAATGTCCCTTCTCCTGTGCGCTGCTTAGACTCCAAGCAATGGGATATATCCAAGCTAAGTATCCCTAGGACGGTGAGTCGTGATGTCCAGGGACCCCTCAGCTGGAAGGACCTGCTGTAGCACTCTGTGGCCGAATGCCATCTCCGCCAATGCAAATTTGTCAATCTTGTAGTTACGAATGAAGAGGGAAGAAGAGGTCCAGGTGGCTGCTCTGCATATGTCAAGGATGGAGACTTGGGTGACCCAAGCCACCAAGGTGGCTGCACTTCTTGTTGAGTGGGCCGTGATGCAGCTGGGCTTTGGTCCCATGTGAAGTTAATAGGTCAAGGAAATGCAGGCCTTGAGCCAAGGGCCAATTGTGGATGGTGTGACCTTCAGACCCAGGGACCTGGGTTGAAATGAGATGAATAATGATTCTGTCCTCCTGAATTGTGATGTATCAAAGATGGATTCTTTGATGTAAGTCTGCAGAATCCTGCAGACATCTAAAAAATGCCACCGCCGTTCACTCGAGTGCCTGGGATTAGGACAAAAGTCAGGTAGAATGACTTCCTGGGACCTATGGAACCAACTATTAACCTTTGGTAGAAAGGTTGGATCCAGGCGCAAGATGACTCAATTAGAGTGAAAAATGCATAGGTCCCGTTTAATGGAGAGTGCCACGATCTCTGATATTCTCCAAGCATAGGTTATCACAATAAGAAAGGCGATCTTGAAAGGCGGTAGTTTGAGACTGGATGAGGAGAGCAGTTCAAACGGAGGGGCAGTGAGGGCCTGTAAGATCAAATCCCATAAGGGGTACCTGTGAACAGTGGGGGGGGTGCAAATTGGAAGCCCATTTGAGGAAACTGCAGATCCAAGGGTGCTGGAAGAGGGTTGCTGCCCCTACGCAGGGTAGAACAATTGCTAAGGCTGCTATCTGTCTGTGGAGAGTGTTAGCGGCGAGTCCCTTGTCAAGCCCCTCTTGAAGGAAATCCAACACCTGTGGGATGGATGCGGAAGATGGAGAGATGCCATGTTGAGAACAACAGAGAGAAGAGAGAGCCACGTGGCCTCATAAATGCAAGTGGTCAAAGGACGTCGAGAAGCCAAGACGATGGTGATGACCTTGGTTGAAAATTGGTCTCTCACTAGGATCTTCCTTTCAAGTGCCAGACAGCCAACTGCAGCCATTGGGGGTCTGGATGGAGAATAGCTCCCTGGTGAAGGGAGATCCTATCTGAAGGAATCCTCCAGGGATGGGCGATGAGATTCACGAGATCCGCAAACCAGGCCCGGCGCGGCCAGTACGGAGCCACCAATAGGACCTCCGTATGTTCCTCCAGAAATTTCCGGATGACTCTCGGAATGAGAGGGATCAGGGGGAATGCATAGAGTAATCCCGGGGGCCACTGGCAATGGAAGGCGTTTGTTCCTTTGGACCCTGCCACCTGGAATCTTGAGTAAAACCGGCAGAGCTGGTCGTTTGACGGGCTGATGAAGAGATCTACCAGGGGCAGGCCAAACCTTGTTGTCAACTGATGAAACAGGGCTGGATGTAGCTCCACTCTGAGGGATTGATGGTCTCCCTGCTCAACTCCCTGCCTAGGTGTTGGAGACCACTGAGATGTGTTCCACCCGAAGGGATAACAGGTGACATTCTGCCCACAGCCTGAGTCCTCTTGCCTCGCTCATGAGGAGCCGGGATTGTGTGCCCCCCTGATGGTTGATATGTGCTGTCAGAAGCACATGTCGGCCCTCCAGCCTGGCTTGGAAATGTCATAGTGCCAGAGGAGCAGCCCTCAGTTCCAGCCAGTTGATGTCCTTCAGGAGGTCCCTCGGGGACCAACAGCCCTGTGCCATCTGCTCCTGCAGATGAGCTCCCCAACCGTGAAGACTGATGTCTGTGGTCAGGACTATACGGCTGGGTTCCTTGAAACAGCAGCCCTTTTCCAGGGCTGTCGACCTCCACCACTCCAGGAATCTGAGGAACCTCGGGGAACAGTGAGATGTGTATTGCTGTTGCTGAGGCCAGCTCTCTGGCTGGGTAAAAGGAGCCACTGGAGTGCACAAGAATGTAGACCCGCCCAGGGAATAATCGCCAGGCAGGAAATCATTTGGCCCAGGAGTTTGGATAGAAGCAGCAGCGAAACTTGTCTGAGTGCTCTGACCTGCCGCACTGTGGCCCAAATGTTGGCAAGTCGCTCCGGGGAGAGGAACACCTGACAAGACAGGGTGCTGATCCGAGCTCCGAGATGAACCAATTCAGTGGATGGGTTCAACTGGCTCTTTTCCAGGTTGACGGTGAACCCATGCTCCTGAAGAACCTGTAGTGTAAATTGAAGATCCGAGAGCGCCTAATGAAGAGTGGACAATTGAACTAGAATATCATCTAGGTAGCATTGTATTCTGATGGGAATGATGTGCAAGTGAGCTGCTACCACCTCTAGGATCTTTGTAAATGCCCAAGGAGCCGAGGAAAGTCCGAAAGGCAAGGCCCTGTATTGAAAATGGGTCCCCACGTAACAAAAGCAGAGGAACCATCGGTAAGAAGGTCTGATGGGAATATGGAGGTAGGCCATAAAAGGTATTGACAAGAGGTCTCCCTGCCTGATGCCGCCCAAGATGCTGTGAAGAGAGTGCATCTTGAAGCATTGGTATTTGATATGAATATTGAGCCTCTTTAGATTGAGTATGGCTCTGGTGCCTCCTTATTTTTTCTGCACCAAGAAGAGGATTGAATAGAAGCCGGAACCCCGATGTTGGGGTGGAACCAGTTTTCTATGGCCCGAATGGCAAATAGATGCTAGATTTCGGCCTCCATCAGAGCTCTTTTGGTGCAGTCCCTGGACACTGAACATTGAATGAAACGTCTGAAAGGGTCTGAGTTGAACTCCAGGGAAAGGCCTAGGGTCAACGTCTGTAGAGCCCAGGCATCGGTGGTCGTGTTTCACCAATGATTGATGAACTCGGCAAGCCGACCTCCGATGGGGCTTGCTTCCGAATAGTCACTTTGACCTGCGGTAAGGTCTAAAACCAGCTCCTCAAAAGGAATGTCTGGATTGATAGTTCTGTCCATGGTCCCCGAAGGCAGGTCTCTCCTGAGGTCAGTCAGCAGACTGTTAGAAAGTCCTGGATAAGCAGAGCCCTGGAACCCAGGCTCCTATGGACAAAAGGGCAGCCTACGGTAGGGAAAGCTGGACCTGTGATCTGCCCTTCTGAGCGTGGAAGGGAGCATCTTCCTCTTGTCTCTGTCCTCCACTAAGAGGGAATCCAAGGCTTCCCCAAAGAGGGAGCTGCTACCAACCGCCATTTGGTTTTCATGTCTGCTTGCCAATGTCTGAGCCACAGAAGGCGATAGGAAGTGATATTGGAAACTAGCATCCTGGAGGCAAATTTGGCAGAATTAAGGGTTGCATCAGCTGCCGCAATGATCTTGTTTGTATCTTGATGAAACCCTCGCCTGCAGTTGTTGAAGCCAAATCAAAGATGTCCGATTGAAAAAGGAAGCTGCAGTGGCCAAGAGGCAGCCAGGTGAGTTTTGCACATGGATAATTCCGCCCTCCTGTCTTCCGCTTTGAGACCCTCGGCCTAATCAGAAGGAAGGAGTGAGGAAGTAGCAAGGCTGGCCAAAGGCCCATCAACAGTGGGAAGGCTGAGCAGGTCAAGTTCCTGTTCCACCATATACAACCTTCGGTCCATGCTGCTGGGAGCAGCCACGGAACCAGGTTGTGTCCACTGCTGTTGTATAATATCAACAAACATCTTAGGTGTTGGAATAGCCTCCTGTTCTGTGACAGGTTTGGTAAATAGAAATTTGTGGAGGTCTTGAGGGTCTGAAGATCCCTCAGATTGCCTCATGAGAGCCTCCATATTGGCTATGCTTTTGGCTTTGTGGAGTAAGGTTTTAAAAAGATCATGATGGAATAGGCCACTAACAAAGGACTTGTCGGACAGATTCAGCCATATCTTCCTCCACCATGAGATAAGAATCACTATGGTAGAAAGGGGAATCAGATTGAAGCTCCTCTAAGTATTTGCTATCTATACATTCCCTAGGCTGACAAATTCTATGAGTGTGTTGAACCTCAGGAGAGGAAGCCATAGTGCCTCTTTTAGTGAGGGTGGCCTCAATGCCCTGAGAAATGGTGCGTGAAATCATGTCGCACATTGCCTGAGAGAGTTGGACCTGACTTCTCTCTTCCGGGCGGAGCCCCACCATGGTAGGGGTATAGGTGGTAGATGGGTGGGACTGCTGGTGACTGCGAGAAGGCCCAGGGCAGGCTCCTCCGAAAACTGAGCCATGGCCACTTCCTGAATTTCCAGTTTTTCCATGGAAACATTGGGAGACCAGCCTGCAGGGTTGGAATGATGGACCTGGGCAGTAGTAATAATCTGGTGAGGGACTGTAGTCACAGCAGTAGTTGCACAAGCCTCAGCTCTCTTCTGTGCCTTGGCAAATTGCTTCTCTAAAGCACGATGTCTCCTCAAGGCATCCTTCTCTGCTGCAGAGGACAAATGGGCAGGCTCAGATGATTTGGACCTGGTGATAGATCCCAATGCCCAGGATTTCCCTTCTTGGAGCTTGAGCCTCAGCAGGCCTGTTCTCCGTGATAGAGGAGGATGAGGCAGGTGAAGGAGAACGGCTATGGTTGGTCATATTGTAGGGCAGAGGCTCCTCTTATAGGAAACTGTTCTAATCCTGAGGCCTAATCACAGCATTAAGCCAACACCATGGCTCAAATGCTGGAAACCTGTGGGGGGGGGAATCAAAATGATGCAAGGCCAACACAACCTCTCCAGCACAAGAAATCAGCTGCAGTAATCAGGGGAGAAACATGCCTCCGACACCATGGGGCACTGTTCTGCTACCCAGGAAAAAAGGCACAAAGCCGACACCACGGCTTTCCAGCACACAACTCATGTTCTGAGGATCCAGAAAATGCCAGGCCCCAAGAACGAAGGCACCACGCAGTGCGCCAGCCAGCTGAGAGAGAATGGCACCACCGCCGATTCAATGTTGAAGCTGCTAGCCGCCCTGGGAAATGCAGCTTCGCTGTTCCTGAGGCCTCCGGAATGAAGAGCCCATGCGGTGTGCCAATCAGCTGTGAAGAAATGGTGCCGGCGCCGATCCAGAGGTCCTCGCACTCTCCCAGGCCTCTGAAGAATCCATGCGGCGTGCCAGTCAGATGGAGGAAAGAAAGGCGCTGCCACTCCAAACAGCTCGCAAAGAAGCGAGCTGCACCATAGAGGTCTCCCCACGGCCCCGCGCTGCAGAACAAAGACTCCACGTGGCGCGCTGGCCAGCTGGAGCAGAATAAAGCTGCCGCTGCTCTGCACAGCCAGCAATGAAGCGCCCTGGCTGGCTGGGATCAAATTAGCTTTACAGCAGGGCTGGAGACCATGAAAAAATAAAAAAAATTTAAAAAACCTGCTTCCCTGAGCAAGCTGAAGAAAGTCCAAGCAATGGAGTAAAAGGTAGATAAGTCTCTCTAGGCCTGACTGAGTAACTAAAAATGGAGCACAGGGGAAAGGAAGAGGAGTGTTTAAGCTAATTTACTCAGTCTCTGACCAATCGGAAGAGAGTAATACCCATTGCTTGGACTCTAAGCAGCACACAGGAGAAACAAATAATTACTTGCAGCAAGACTGATGATCAGGTCCTCATCTTGTTATTCTAACATATATTGAAGCAACTACTAAATCAGGTATTTTAGAATTCTTTTCAGTGACTGATCCTTTCAAATATGAATTTCACCTGTTTAAAAAAACCTCAATAATGTATAAGGATTAAAAGTCTATTATGAATTCCATTTGAAATTATTGACTAGACAAATGAAAGGCAATGGCATCTCAATTTTTACTTTACCATCATAAATACTGAGCTACATTGCTGATATTAGATGACAGAGCAGTATTTTGTTTTTCCTCATCAGTAAAATTTTAATCAAATATTAGTGTCTGATTTTACACTATTGCACATAGCATTAAATAACATAAAAATGGAAAGAACATTGAATAATATGAATAATAAGGTCAAAATAAGATACATTTTCAGGTATAAATAAAGTCTATACTCTCAGATTTTTATTTTTTGTCTTTGTTTGCCACCTCGAATGCTAAGATCACTTTAGCAGCCTGCATGCCAGGGTTAAAACTAATACAAAAGTAATACCAAAAGATATGCATACACTGGAGAGGGAAATCAACTCAAAATACATTTTAACAATCAAAAACAGCTACCAGAAGAAAATCGTAAAACCCAATCCCAGGGCTTGCCTGTAAAGCCAAATTTTACATTTTGATAAAAGCTCCAAAGAGACACGGTCATATGAATCTTAAGTCAACACGGTTCCAAGTAGAAGGCACAGCTACAGAGATGGACTTTCTAGATCTCACTGGCTGATAGTAGTTTATGGATAAGAACTAAAGCAGACCAACTCTTCCAAACTTTACTGGACAAGCAGGAATAATAGGAAAATAGGTAAGTCTTATAGCTAAGCAGAATCCTTATTTTCACATGTTAGCAAAATAATTTTTAGGATCATCCAGTGCAGAGTCCTGAATGGAGAAAGAGATGCCAAATGTTCATGCTGGTTTAGAAAAGGCCAAGGAACATAAAAACATTATTGCTGATGCCTGCTGGATAATTGAGGAAATCAAAGAATATAAAAAAGAAGCCACAATGTGCTTCATTGATTATAGAAAGGCTTTAGATTGTGTTGAGCATGTCAAGCTGTGGAGAGAAGTCAGAAAAAAGAGAATCCCAGAACATTTAATTGCCTGCATGAGAAACTTACATGTCAGCCTATACAAACCAGGAAGCAACTGTATGGACCAAACATGATAAAATTGATTGACTCCAGGTTGGCAAAAGAGTGAGACCTAAGGCTGTATACTCTCCCCTTATTTATTCAACCAGGTGGTTGAATAACCAGGTGGAACCAGGTGGAACAACCAGTCTTAGAACTGACAATGAAGATTTCAAAATGATACCATGTTTTCCCGAAAATAAGACCGTCTTATATTTTTTTGAACCCCGGATATGCGCTTGGCCTTATTTTCGGGGAGGTCTTATTATGTTGGGGCACATGGAGCAAGATGGGGATCCTCTTGCCATCCTATCTGATTTCCAGCTCTGTCTCCCTAACCCTAACTAGACTGGCTGCGCATGCGTTTAAATATTTTTGGGGAGGGCTTATTTTTGGGGGAGGGCTTATTTTCAGGAAAACACAGTAGCTAGTTTCTGCCTTTCAGTATCAATCATCAATAGTAAAAGATCAAGTAGTCAAGAAACACACCACCGACTACCACTGGGTAGATGTGATAGAATGTGCAGCTGAAGGACTGGGGGTGGGAGTGATGGCAGTAGCACTGCAGCTTTCCAGGGAGGAGGCACCACATTCCAGAGGGGCGCAAGACAAAAGGTTGTGCAGTCCTGAACTGAAGGGAGGGGAGGTTCAGGGTAGTCACATTCTAGAAATTCCTAAGGTATATCTGTTAGAATATTATAGCTTTAATCGGGTAAAATTCTATTAGGTATAAGAAATAAAGAATTGGATTTCATTGTGTCATTTTTGGGCTTAGGCCTAACTTCAAAGCAGCATGAAGATCTTGCAAAACATATTCAAATGCCACAATCTGTCTATGCCTACAAAGATCAGAATCATTCAAGCAATGGTATTAATATTGTAAGCTGCCCAGAGTCAACCTTTGGTAAGATAGGTGGCCAATAAATTTAATAAAATAAATAAAGTTACCTATGGCACTATGTGGAAGCAAATCTTAAGACTTTGAAGAAACAGGAAGAGTATTGACTTTCTTAATTTGGTATTGGAGAAGATCATGAGAAAAATGAGGGATAATCAAGAAAAGAAAATAATCGATCAATGAACAAATTAACTTATGAGTTCTCACTTGAGGTAAAAATGGCCACAAAAGTATCCTATTTGGACACATTGTGCAAACATAATGGAGAAGGCTCTAATCCTGGGAAAGGTGGGAAGAAACAGAAAATGACCAAAAGCAAGTTAAATAGACTTAGAATTGTCATGAAGAAAATCTATCTATATGGTTGCTAGGATTCAATAACAACTTGTTGAAACATGATCAATAATCAGTCAGGTAACTAGAGATTTACCATAAAAAACACTGCCAGTTCAAGCAGCTTTTTATTTAGAAACTTTTCTTAAATAGCAACTTTGCCATTCCATTACTTGTAAAAGTGAAGAAAGTTTTAACTTTGCACTAATCAAAACTATATTCTTTATTTTTATTTTATCTATCTAAAACATTTATGTAGCCACCCATCTTTAACCAAATCTGGGCATCTCCCTTTACAGTATTTCATCCATTTTCACTTACAGTTTATAAAAATATTTTTTCATGCAATCTGAATTTTATTATTCAATTGCATCTAACCTCCTTGAACATTTATGTCATTGTTCTTTCAGAAGATAAAAGCTCAACTTGAGATGATTATTTGAAGTTTTCTTGGCAGCAATATAGAAGTGGTTTGCCACTGCCTTCTTCCTTTCAGATGATGGGTATTTAAAGCATCAGTTGTAACCCAAGGATATTTATGAGCCACAATTTTATAGCAACTGAATACTGACCCAAAGTATGATTATGAACATTTTTTCACAAGACAGAATAAAAATCATGAAATGAAAAGAGAAACTGAAATAAAAGTTTTGTCAACTAGTATACCAAACATACAAGCTGAGTACATTGTGCTTAACCATAATTTTGTGAGAATGATTTTGACTTATATTTCCCATTAAGCCATAATTTACTATTTATTAGCAATAATGTCTGCAACTAATAATAAAAAGGATTTACGTTTTTTCACTGCAGTTATGGTCTTAAAGTCCTCTATAGTGCAGCATGAGAAATTGTAAGCTGCCCAGAGTCACTGATTGAGATAGGCAGCTATAGAAATTGAATAACTAGACGGCACGCTGCCAAAATCACATATGCCCATCAGAAGTCATCTATAGAAGACTATTACAGTTCCCACTTCTTGTGAGGTTGATGGGACATAGGCCAGGTGATGAGACTTCTTAATGGAGACACTGAGGGAAAGCTGAGGATGAATTGATTAAAAGATTATATCAGGCCAGGTTTTCAGAGCTCTGGGAAAAAGCCCCTCAAAGAGACTCTGACTTAATTAATTCACAATAACTGGGAAACTGCAGCTGGGAAATTCCTATTTGGTTTCCAAGATTCTGTTATGAACTCTAGACTAGCACTCAATAAAATATTCTAGTGGAATACTTGTTCTTGTTGCGTTAGTCTACCAGCTATCTGGGGCATGAACACCCCTATTTTATGGAACATCCTTCTTCAGAATATACTGAAGATCCTTACTCTATAGATTTTCTGAAAACAGGTTAAAGTATCATTTGACTTAGGTTAAATGAATGCCCCCTTATAATTATTATTGTTATTTGCTTTTAATATATGGAATGTTGATGCACTTTGCCAAGTTAGAATTGAGACAGACTATAAATATTATTAAAATAAATTATTATAAGAATGGAGCCATATTATTAATATTTGGTTTCACAAATCTACATATATTTATAAATGCAATTTGATTTCCAGAATCAAACAGTTCTAAACTCCCTAAGCTAAGATTAATTAAGCTAAGATTTTATTAATTTAAAGAGTTCTCAGTTAACTGGGGAAACAGGGTTTCTGACTAGCTCAAGGATGACTTTTAAATCATTTTAAAGTATACAGATAATCTTGAACTAGACCACAACTGGGAGCGAAAGTTAAGTGAATCATCCCCAATATTATGAACTTTTTTGTGATGATCGTTAAGCAAATTGCTGCAGTTGTTGAGTGAATCATATGGTCATTAAGAGAATCTAGCTTCCTCCATTGACTTTGCATCTTGGGAGCTGGCTGGGAAGGTTGCAAATAGCAATCACATAACTCCAGGACACTGCATCTATCATAAATCCATGCCAGTTGCCATTAAGGAAAATATTATACAAGTTATTATTATACAAATTATATTATTATACAAGTTATATTATTCAGAATAGAATTCTAATAACAGGAGGCTAGTATTTTATAGCTGCAGGTAAAGGACTAAGACTCAAAACTACTTGCCCAAGATTATGTAATAAATTACAAAAAGAAAGGAATTGAACCACAAATATCCTGAATCACACCTTAGTTTCATTTTCTGTTGTAGAAAAGTAACATTAAATACCCAGCCCAATCTATGGTCAAAGAAAACAGATCTCATTTAAACTTGGATCTATACAGGTGAAACTCAAAAAATTAGAATATTTAGAATAATTACAAAGGAACAAGACAGGGAAGCCCCCTCTCTCCTCTACTATTTATTTTAAC
>JANHFM010199911.1:0-15926 GCA_032468115.1 Grayia smithii
CCCTTGAAGCTGCTCTCCCAACTCCTGGGCAAGATGGTGTCGTGCATAGGCATTGTGCCTTGGGCACGACTCCACTGTAGGCCCCTGCAATGGGTCTTCTTCCTTGCACGCCAGCGGTCTCGAACGAACACCTTGGGGCGCAGGATCCCCCTCCCTCCTGAGGTTTGCCAGTCCTTCTGCTGGTGGCTCTCTCCCGCCCTCTCCAAGGACAGGGAATTCAAGATCCACCACCTCCAAATAGTGATCTCAGATGTGAGTCTTCGGGGCTGGGGAGCCCACCTAGGTTCAAGTTAGCCCAGGGTATATGGATTCCACAGGATCGGGCCCATGGGATAAACTGGTTGGAGCTCCGGCTCATTCACCTAGCCCTCCGGGTTTTCCAGCCCGAGATTCTGGACCAGCACGTCTTGGTAAGGACCGATAACTTGGCGGCAAAAGCCCATGTAAACCGCCTCGGTGGGACCCAATCTTGCCCTCTCATGGAGGAGGCGGAGCTGTTGGGCTGCTGGGCGGAGAGACACCTCAGGTCCCTTCAGGCCTCTCACATCGCAGGGGTGGCAAACACACAGGCCGATGGCTCAGCCGGGCCATGGTGGACCACTGGGAGTGGCGCCTGCACCTGGACCTGTTCCAGTGGTTCACAGACCGCTTCGGCCAGTCAATCTGTTTGCCACCTGGACCAACCGGCAGACCCGCCAGTTCTTCGCCAGGTTCCCGGACCCGGAAGCCGAGGGAGTGGACGCTCTTCTTTGCGCCTGGCCACAGGAGTTGCTGTACGCTTTTCCTCTGCTTCCACTGATGGCCCAAGTGATCTGGAAGATTCTGGATGAGAATGCGGAAGTCATCTTCGTCGCACCCCACTGGCCTCGGTGTTCCTGGTTCGCCAATCTTTGAGCCCTCTCGGTAGCTCCTTCGTGGCATCTGCCTCCAGATCCAGCATCGCTCAGTCAGGGGTCTCTGGTCCACCCAGATCCAGGGTGGCTCCAGTTGACTGCCTGGTGCTTGAGCGGCACATCCTGAGAGGTAAGGGCGTTCCCTCGCGGATTGTATCTACCCTACAGGCGGCCCGTCATCCTTCCATGACCAGGATCTACGATTCCACGTGGGCTTCGTTCCATCATTGGTGCTCGTCCAGATCCATTGCCGCTTCTTTGGCTTCACCTGTTCAGATCATGAGGTTCCTTCAGGACGGACTTGATAGGGGGTTGTCTCCCAACACCCTTCGCAGGCAAGTAGCAGCACTTGCGACCATTCTTTCTTGCGGGGCTAAGCGCTCTCTCTCCCACAATCCTCTAATCCAACAATTCCTCAAAGGGGTCACCAATCTCCATCCTCCCGCCCTCCACCGGTACCCCACTTGGGATTTGCCAAAGGTCCTCCCTGCCCTCACCCGGGGTCCCTTCGAGCCACTGTGGGTGATTGGGCTTCGTTTTCTCTTCTATAAAGTGGCCTTTCTGGTGGCGATTACATCAGCCCGCCGTATCTCGGAACTGGGTGCGCTGTCCACCAGGAGTGACCTTTTTGTGTTCCACCCTGATCGAGTCGTTCTCCGTCTCGATCCCACCTTTCTCCCCAAGGTCAATTCACCCTTTCATCAGTCACAAGAATTGGTTTTACCAAATTTTTGCCCCAACCCTTGGGGGGGTGGGAGTGGCACATCCTGGATGTGCGTCGTGCCCTTCGCATTTATCTCAGGCTCAAGGCCGGCTTTAGACGTTCGGAGAGTCTCTTGTCTCCTTTCAGCCGGCGACTATGGATTTAAAGGTATCCGCACCTACTCCGGGGTGGTGGGTTTGGGCCACCATTGCACAGGTTCTGGCGTTGCCCGTTCCCCCTCGGATTACAGTGCACTCCACTTGGAGTGCGGCTACGTCTGCGGCCTGGGCCACTCAAGCCTCCTTGGAGGAGGTTTGTTGGGTGGTGGCTTGGTCATCCTCATCCCAGTTTGTCCACCATTATAAGTTGGACGTTTATGCATCAGCGGGCGTGGCCTTCGGCCGCAGGGTGCTCCAGGGCGTTCATTTAGCCCAGGGGCCTGCTTTCCGGGAGGGTCCCACCCGTTAGGTCAGGGTTTTGGCATGTCCCTTTCCTGACCGTTGGCCCCCCTTTAAGGAGAATGGACATTGGCTTACTGAGTGTCCCTTCGCTTTACAGGAGGGGTCAACGGTCAGTCCCTCCCTGTTTTCTCCCAGTCCTTGTGTGTGTGGGGGGGTCTGTAATGTGTTTTTGTTCTTGCAGCTCAGCCGGACAGTCTGCAACGTCTCCGTCAAAAAAGCTGAAAGGCAGAAGGAAGGGGAGGAGCTTCGCTCTGGTAGACTCAGTCCAGAGTTAGGAGAACTGGGTTAACCCTTTCCTGACTGTTGGCCCCTCCTGTAAAGAGAAGGAACACTCAGGTAAGCCAATGTCCATTCTCCCCGGGGAATACTGCGGTATTACTGGTGCCTAAGAAGTCGTGGTGCCGGCTTTGCGCCATTTTGAATCACCTCCCCCCCCCAATCAGGCAGCAAGGGGTTCAGTACTGCCACACAGATAAGAGACCGTGGGGTAGGTCCATCAATCTGATCAGTCAGGCTGGTCCCCCAACATTTCTATTGAGGGGCAGGAAGCCCAACCCATGGTCATGGATCCTTCCTTGGAAATGATTGACCAGGACCCAGAGCTGTCCCAATGCCACAGGCCCTCTCGCCCATATGCCACCTTTACTCTTACATGGTGGGGCTTCACGTGGAGGAAGGACACAGATCTTCTATGTCACAGGAAATGTGTGACATGAATATGCAGACCATCTCAAAGGGCGTTGACGCAGCACTCATGCAAAGAGGTATTGGGGCTCCTTTACCAGCTGCAGATTCTGGTCAATGTATCCTTCGTTCTATGGCATCTAGACAGTGGCTATTTACAGGAGTCTCATTCCCCATTTGCATCAGAGTGACCTGTTGGTCGTGGAAGAAGAAGATATCACAGAATACAATCTTATCGGTGGATAAGGCAGCCATCCTTGACAAACCTGCGGCCAAAGGGCTTTTCCAACACAACCCATTTAAAACCTTATTGCATAAAGCAAAATATATGGCTAATATGGGGGCTCTCATGGGGCAATCTGAGGGATATTCAGACCGTCACGATCCCATCACTTCTCTTTTTACCGAACCAGTCACTGAGCAAGAGGTCACTCCATCGCCTAAGCTCTTTGTTGATGTTATACAGAGACAGTGGTCCCAGCCTGGGTCCCTGTCGTCTCCCAGCGGCAGAAAAATATATATTGTGGAACAGGAGCTTGAGGAGCTCTTGAAACTTCCAGCCGTCGATGTTCCACTCTTTATAAATTGCAATCGCTTTGACTACTTTCCAGTATTACGGTTATGAGTGTGAGATTTTAAGGACAATTTTTGCCAAAAGTTCAAAAGCCATCCCATCCTAATGATAGTTCAGCATTTTTCAATTTTTTTTCAGGTAATGGAGTCTGTAAAAAATAATAATCCCAGAATTCCTAACCAATAGGCAAAATGATGAATCATCACACACACAAACACTCCCTATTTGGTGGGTCTTCTGAAAATAACCTAACTAGGCCTGCAAGTTAGAAAAATTACTATGGATGCCTTTCACGGCTGAATAGTGAGGTTTCATTTTGTTTGTTGCCTTATACTGTCATGGAAACCTTTCAAATTCTCTTGGAAGTCAAGGTTTTTCTGGAATACAGTTTGAAAAAGTTCTGTTCTAGAGCTTACTTTCTTGTTACATTTGTTTGCTTCAACTGGCCAGACTTGCTTCCTGAAAATAGTACCAGGTTTAGTACCAGTAATTTGTCTTGGTGATGGCTCGGTTTCTCTAGCATATCTACATGCTTCCCTTCATATATTCATAGTCTAGTAATTGAACAGCTTTGCTGACCAATTTCATGCTTTTTCTTTGGCCAATGTTTTGCCTATAGCCTCTTGGGCTTCCTTGTTAATGTTTCCTGTTTTCTGCAGCAAGGTATATGTTCTACTTGGCTTCCAATGTTGTTATTTTAAACAGCTTCCAGATACTTTAAAGCAGTTGGACATTTTTTTATTATTTATTTTACTCACTGTCCAACTCTAATCAACTCTGGGCAGTTCACTGCATAAAAACAGAACAACAATAAAAATCATAACAGTAAAAACCACTCGCCTCTCTTAGTTTCCTTTTTATCAGTTTCTGCTAGAAACTGTTTCTGTATTACTTTTCTTCTGACTAGTTCCAATTTGGTTTCTCTCGCTGCTTGAATTTGCAGTTTATTCATAGATGATTATAGTTCCCCATAATATGTCCTTCCTTTGTTTGCATGCCTCTCTGATATTCTTAGTTAACTTAAGATCGCTAGCAGTTTTTAGCTCTCATTATTAAGTTTGATTTTAAGTTGATTAAAGCTATCCATAAAGATTCTGTGAAGGCAAACTATTCTTCCACATCTTCTGATGGTTGGATTGTATCCTTTCCTTCTCCATAGTGGTGGAGACAGCAGCCAGGCATGGGTTGTACTTGTTTGTTCAGATTGGAGGACTGAGCCTGTCAAAGTCTTTAAGTCCCGCCTTTGTTGCTGGGGCTTTCAGCTTTTTGACTCAGTCCTTCAGACTGGACAGTCATGTTGGATTTTTCTCTCAACCTTCTGATTGCTGTCTCTTTTGGAGTTTTTCTATCCACTTTTGTTTTTTTCTGGTTCTTTGGCTGATCACAGTGAGTAGAAGGCTGAATCTATCCTTTGCTGGATTCTGCCTGTCCCAGTGGCAGAGCTTCGGCTCCTTTGCCTTCTCTCCCTCCTAGCTCCTGTCAGGTGTCCTGTCAAACCTTCAAATTGCCTCAGTTGAACAGCAGGTGTTCTGGAGCGCAGGTGGAGCTTTTGCACTCCCTTGGGGGGGCTGGGACCCTGCTTGTGGAGCTTTCACCTTCCTCATTGCTATAACTGCCGAGAGGTGCTGGTGGAGATTTGTGCTCCTGATTGGGCCTGTTGGGCGGCCATTTTTTGCCTGTCATCATGGACACCGTCTGACCTCCACTTGCTGAAGGAGCTTCACGTTCCCACTCGCCTGCCTGCTTAATAGGTGAAGGCTCTTGTTTTTTTGGCTGAGCAGTGGCAGCGGCTATTTCCGACCACAGTTGCCAGGGACTCTGCACACTTTGGACCACTGTTTGAGCTTCGCACTCAAAATTTTGATGAAAAGGCCTCCATTTTGAGCTTCGACTCCTTTCTCAGAACGACGCTGCTGCATGGAGCCGTGGACCTGTGCTCCTTTCAAACTGCTGTCAAGACTGGTTTGTCTATTTACTGCCTGGCAAGTTGCTCTGCCTCTTCTCTCTTGGCTCCTTCTATTATCTGCCCAGAGCCAAGATCCCGACCGATGGGACTCGCTTACATTGGACACATGGGTCAAGGATATGGTAAGATCTGGTCTATCTCTTGCTGAAGATCCACCCCCCACCCCCCCGAGGTTCTTCATTCGCTGTCCTGTCTCCAAAGATTGGAACAAGAAGGGTTAGAATTTGGCCGTGCAACAACTCCTGGACATTAGAGCTATCCAGAAGGTGCCTGAGGATCAGGCAGGACAGGAGTTTTACTCCCTTCTATTTCTCATTCCTAAGTCCTCAGGTGGATGAAGACCCATTCTTGACCTTAAAAGACTGAACCAGTACATGGTGTATAAACTATTTAACATGCAGTCTTTGCAATCGATTTTGGCTGGCGTCAGGAAGGGCCACTTCCTCACTTCTATAGACCTCACAGAGGCTTATTTACACATCCCTATTTATTTATCCCATCGCAGGTTTCTTAAGCTTTATTACGCCGGTAATCACTATCAATACTGTGTTTGCCCTTTGGGCTTACTTCTGCTCCCTGCACCTTTACTAAGGTGCTAGCTGCCTTGGCGGCCTACCTCCGATCTATCCGTGTCAGGGTCCAATGTTACTTGGATGATATTTTAATCCAGTCCTCTTCTGAACATCTCTCCATAGAGGATCTCCAAGTAACTATTAGTTGCCTTGAAGACCACGGCTTCTCAATTAATAGGGAGAAAAGCCATTTGACTCCTTCTACCCAGATTCTCCATCTGGGGGTGGTGATAGATTCCCTAGAAGGGATGATCTACTTGTCTCTGGCCCGACAGGACAATCTCAGTGAGTTGGCTACCAGGGTCCAGACAGAACGTAGGGTCCCCTTGCGGGGCAGCCTTACAGGCGGTTTACTTAGCCCTTCGTCACTTTCGGTGGTTGGTCAGGGACACCCTGACTGGTACTTACAGACAATGTGGCCATGAAGGTGCATATAAACTGCCAGGGGGGCACCAGATCTACGGGTCTGATGTTGGAGGCCTCCAGACTATGTCTTTGGGTGGAACGGAACCTGAGCTCCTTGATGGTGGATCACATCTCTGGGGTGTCCAATGTGCAGGTGGACTGGCTCAGCCGGCAAGCCATTGACCATGCGGAGTAGCAGTTGCACCTGTCCCACTTTCGGGACCTGACGAACCTTTTTGGCCTCCCAGAGGTGTACTGATTTGCTACCCGAGAGAATGCACAGCTTCCTCACTTCTATGCATGTTTTCCAGCTCTAGGGGCGAAGGGAGTAGATGCTCTCTGCAGCCTGTGGCCACGGGTCTCCTTTATGCATTTCTACCGCTACCCCTCCTTCCACAGGTGGTGCGGAAGATACTGGAAGAGCAGATGGAGGTGATCCTTGTCGCGCCTCATTGGCCCCGGAAGGCTTGGTTTGCTGACCTCAAGACATTGTCGATGGCCCTGCCCTGGAGGATCCCTCAGGGCATTGCTTCACTCGGGGTCGTTGGTCCACCAGGACCCTCAGTGGCTCCAACTGACTGCCTAGATTGACACATGGAGGTTTCTTAGGCTGCCTGTCCAATTGGGAGGTAGACCAGGACCTCCAGCATTTGGCATTGTGGCAGACTTTCTGAGGCTCTTTGGCTGCCTGCCCGGTTGGAAAGTAGACCAGGACCTCCAACATATAGCAGCTTCTTTGGACCTGCTGAGAGAGATGGTGACCTGGAGTGGTGAGATAACTAAGGCTATTCGGGCCATTTTTCTTTTGGGGCCTTTCCTGGCAAGAAGACTTAGGCCTGTTAAAAAAGAAAAAAGAAAATAGGCTAATAGACCAGGTCTTACATCAGTGTCTGCAGCTTTTTCATGTGCACACAGAGAGATGGCTGAAAGAGCTCAGTCGAGTAGGGCTACCAGTCGTGGCTCCAAGTATGGATCTTCTAAACCTAAGAGTGGGGCCAAGGGAGCAACAGCCACGATAAAAGCCAAGGTTATCCCCAACAAGAAGCCACCTAAAGCCCAGGAGAAGGCGGAGCAAAAGCTTCAAAGCAGGTGGAAAAAGGGGCTAAAGCAGAGAAAAGAAAGCAGCTAAGCCCCTTAGTAGACAAGGAGGTTATGGCTGGCCCTTCTTACAGCCAGATATTGGAGTCAGACAATCTCAGCACTGCAGGAGGTTTAAATATACAGGAAGAGCCGGATTCAGTTCCTATACCAGATCCTGATGGTAACCATCAACAAGCAGCAGGTGACTTCCACAGTGCCTTTCACCTTTACCACAAGAGAGGGTGGTTGCGAGTCAGAGAAGGCATCCACCTGCGGCCACCTTCATTCCCATAGTGGTGGGGTTCCACCCACTGGGGGAGGGTGATACAGGAATGCCTCCTTTAGTCCAGCAATGGATTTCTGAGGCAGTTAAGAGAGGATTTGAAGCTGACAAGCAGCATTTTCACCAAACAACATCAGTGGAACCTGAACTGCAGTGCCAGAGAGTTCCTTTCAGGACCCAAGGGAGTCAACGGGTTATTAGGTTTCCTGTTCTCCGGACTCTTCCTCGAGGAGTGAAAATTCTGTAACCAAGCAGGAGTGCTGCTACTTCCATGGAGGAAATTTGTTGTGCAGCGACCTGATCTTCACAGTCGCCTTTCATCAGGCACCTTGGCTTCAGCCGCTTTGGCAGGAGGGTTCTTCAGCATGTATTGGGAACAACCAGTGAGCAAGACCAGACAGGTATCTTCCTGTAAGGACAGCCAGCTTTGGTATGTCCCATGCCTTGAGCCTTGAACCTTACTGGAAGAGGCATTGGTCCTACCTGATATGTCCATTTTTGGGAAGGTGCTGAGAAAGTGTCTGGCCCGGGGTATCTTGGGGATGTTGTTGCAGGTACTACATCCTGAGACATCATTGTAACATTGTCAGAACTGAGGAATGTCAGCAGGGGGCATATCTTCAATTTGAACTCAGCCTAAAGAGCTATGAGACAAGAGTCATCCCCCCATGTCTGGAGTCTCTCAGTACCTTCCCAAAGATGGGCATATCAGGTAGGACCAACGCCCCTTCCCATCCCATGTAACCCATATATACGCCATGTTGGCTCCATAACGCTACCCACTATTCACCCTTTCCTCATAATAAAGCATGACTCCCAGTTATCAAAATGTTATATACCCTAGAAAAAAAGAACTTTTAAAATCAAGATGTTTGACTTGAATAAATCTTCAAATTTGACAATACTCCATGTGAACAAATATAAAGGATACTTTTAAGTTCTTTATCAGACAAATTGTGCTTGGAATATAAACTGTGTTTATCCTGAAGAAAATAATTGAACTGTAGTTGTCATAAGGCCGTATTCTTCTGTATATTTAATCTGGTTTAATTCCAGACTGAAAATGAATGTTCTATATACCAAGAGTGGTTACTTGGCAGATGAATTGCAATCCTAGATTTTCTACTTGGAGACTCATTAAACCCCAACATTATAAACGGGTAGTGCTCATGTTATTAGAGCTAGTACATGGAAGGTCTTAATATTATTTTAAAAGTTTGTGTTATATCATGCATATTAGCATTCACAGTTTCATTATGCTAAACCCTGTGTCTTATTCACAAAGCCTTAATTAACCAAAGGTATGATGTGGTAAAAGTCAGTATCTGTTGCCCCAGCTGGGAATAATGGTAAGGTGTAGTAGTTTTGACTTGAAATGTAAGAGGAGATGATAAGAATCATAAATAAATCAATGAAATTAAAAAGAAAAATGGATATGTTGTGTCTTTGTTAAATTAAGAGAAAGAGGAATTATGCAATGTAGGTAATCCTCTGTTAATGACCATTGTACAGCAACTGTTTGAAGTTATGGTGCTGAATAAGGAGACTAATGGCTTATTCTCAAAATTGTAGTTATCACAGTGTTCCTGTGGTCACCTGATCACGATTTGGGCACTTGACAACTGGCTATCAATTATAATGGTCACAATGTCCCACAATCATATGATCACCAGCAACCTTCACTGTTGGCTTCCGACAACAAAGTTAATGGGGAAGCCGGCAGGAGACACAAATAGCATTGTAACCATGTCATGAATTAGCTCAAATAGGTAATGTTGCTCTTTACAATTGTGTAGCTTAGTGATGAGGTTCTGGTCCAAATTATTGCCATTAATCGAGGATTACCTGTACTTCAGAAGTGGCTTGATCTTGCAGAGTTGAGTTTAATTATAGATATAGTTTCTGTATATTGAAAGATCAAAAATGTATCTTCAGTAGGCATGGATTGATGTCCCTAGGCTGTAGAAATTTGTATGTTAATGATAATTGCATGTTGTATACCAATAAATAGTGGCAATAAAAGTATCAGAGATAGGATACGGGGAAAATTATGCAGTAGATGTGATCTAATTTAAAAATTACTCGGGTGATATGAAAGTATGGATGGGATGAATGACTGCAAAAAAAGTGACTGGGTTGTTTGGAGATCTGAAAATGAATGGGCATGGTAACTTAGAAAAAGAATTGTTTGTTTTGAATAAGTTAAATCATGTTTATAATTAATCATAATTTTATACATAAACATACATGGCAAAGGAATGAGTCATGAATAATTTAATTTTTTATGATGAAAGGTTAATTAGTGAAGGATACAAGGATGATGAGAGATTCTGAATGTGGAACAGGACATTTTTTGGTAAGGTTAGACTTCACCCTGAGAAAAAAATGACTTAGAAGGAAAGGAAAGAAGTGAAAAAAGAGTAAAAATTACAGGAAGAGAAACCAATATATGACAAAATATTATGATATGATTAATATTGCAGACAATTAATACAACATGAAAGTAAGGCAAGTTGATGGGGAAAATTCTTTAAACAGTGAAAAGAATGGTATTACAGAGTGACACAAAAATGTTTGGAGTAACAGTAATGGAAGGATGAAAAAAGATGCTTGGAGCAATAATGAAATGAAAGGCTATGGATAAGAAACTGTGTAAAAGAGGATGATTGCTGCAAAAATGAGGATGAGAGAAAGATCATCTAATGTGCATAAATTGGGATGTAAAGAACAGAGTTGAAATAGCAAGGAACAGTTAAAATTAAGAGACACAGATAATGAGGAATAATTTGATAGAAATAAAGCACTGCTTTGAGGAAGAATGGAAAGGACTACATAGGAATCCTCCAACAGATTGAATAAAATAAAAAATTTAAAAAAAGATTCAGGGGAAATCACATTGGGAAGAATTAATTGAACAATATGAATAATAATGATATATCAAAGAGGGAAATTAAAATGAATATTATCAATATTAGTATCCTGAAAAGGAAATTATACATGCTTTTGAAATTTTTGAAGAAGTATAAGATTGCAAATGTGGATGGTGTCACCCCCAAAAATGTTAAAATATAGATGTGATTTGCTTTTGGAGAGAAACTGCAACTTGCCTATGAAGTATAGTTTTTATTTTATTTATTATTTATATTTATTTATTTTATTTATTTACTTACTAAATTTATATGATGTCTAGTGAGATGCCACCCATCTCACTGTCAAGCAACTAATGCCTGACAATTAAGTCTTGGTTATTTCTTCCTACAAAAGGGAAGATACCAGGAGTGAAATATTATAGGGTATTAGTCTTAAATTTAATATCTGGAATTAGCTTTAATCATGCCTGGCAATGTGCTTGGGAGAATTCTGGTTTAAAATGAATAAAATATAGAGAGAATGAGCAAAATTTAAGACGTGCAGTTCATTCTGGACAGGAGATGTGCAGAACGTGAATGTGCAAAAAAAAATCAGAACATCAAATACAAGCTGGGTGGATATGACCTCGTAGACAACCCTCATTCTGTCAAGGACCTTGGAGTACTCATCTCAAATGATCTAAGTGCCAGAGCTCACTGTAACAGCATTGCCAAAAAGGCATTAAGAGTAGTTAACCTAATTTTGTAAAGCTTTTTCTCTGGTAATATTGTACTGCAAACTAAGGCGTACAAAACCTTTGCTAAACCATTTCTCGAATACAGTTTCGTCTGCCTGGAACCCATACTGCATATTGGACATTAATACAATATAGGGAGTCCAGAGGTATTTCACGAGAAGAGTACTCCAGTCCTGCTCACAAAAGAATACCTTATGCCACCAGGCTTGAAATTTTGGGCTTAGACAACTTAGAACTACTCTGCCTTCTGTCTGACCTAAGCGTAGTACATAAAATTATCTGCTACAACGTCCTACCTGTCAATGACTACTTCAGCTTCAACCGAATAATACATGAGCACACAATAGACACAAACTTAAGGTAAACCGCTCCAAACTCAATTGCAGAAAATACGACTTCAGCAAACAGAGTGGTCAATGCCTGGAATGCACGACCTGACATTGTGGTTACATCCCCAAACCCCCATAACTTTAACCTTAACTGTCTACCATTGACCTCACCCCATTCTTAAGAGGTCTGTAAGGGGCATGCATAAGCAGACCAACATGCCTACCGTCCCTGTCCTATTATCCCTATTTATTCATATCCATTTCCTGTAGTCATAATCATGTTTATACCTATATCTGTTATCTTATACATGTTTGACAAATTAAATAAATGTTTTTTTGCGTTCAAGCCGTAAAAACAGATGAATTGGAGTTTATTATATGTTTGTTTTAGGGTAAGGAATAGCGTTAACTTGCGGAATGCTTTGCACAAAAATGATGGAGAAAGTTAGTTGATTGAAGCAAAGGATATGTGAGAATAAAGTTAAATGCTTCAAAAATTATTGAACATTGAGCAAGGATTAAACGAGAATGAATTGTGTCCTCTTTTATTTGTTAGTATTTATATAGTCAAGTAAAAAAGTACATATTTTTTAACGTGCAAATATCTATATTTTAACTTTATTCAAGTAATATGCAAAAATAAAGGTGATGCAATTGAACAAAAAAACTAACAACCCTGAAAAATTGACTTCAATTATTGAACAAGAAAAATTAACAGATAGCCATTTCCTTCTGTGAAAAAAAAACCCTATATACTTTTGGCTTTAGTATCTAGCTTTGAACTATTTGGTAGAAACAACCACGAGCAGGTCTTTCTTGTAACTGTTTATCGGTTGTTCACATTCACTTGAGGGGGAGTTGTTTCCTACTCCTCCATGCAGAATTTTTTCAGCTGTGCAATGTTTGAGGCAGGCAAAACCTGTTTTAAATTGCACCACAGCATCTCAGTCTATATACAACTAAAACTCTTGTGTCTGTCGGATACTTTGAAACCTTTAATTGGGTGATACACTGCATCACAGGGCATTTTTTTTATCAAAAATGTACTTCAAATAAGTTTACAGAATACTGGGACCCTTCCTGTTGAGGAAATGAAATTTTGGGTTGTTTTTTTTCTTTTTTGCCACTTCTGTGCTGCCGTTCAACGCTGCTGCTGGTCTGCCACTGTCCTGTGATCCTTATTCTGCCAGATTTTCACAAGTCTTTGGGGAACCAGGAAGAAATTGGTACAACTGCAGATGCTTCTAAACTCCTTCACACTAGCAAAGTCTTTACTTGTGGAAACTTGTAGAGAAAAAGTCAACAGAGAAAATGGCTGAGTTTCTTTGCCAGTTGCTGACTTTCTCAGTCTCTCCCCAACCCGACAACAGCTACTTACTTACCTGCCTGTTGGGGCAGGAAGGGGAGCAGAGGAAAGAAGAGAGGAAGATTTCTGCCAGCTTCCCAGAGTGAGACTCCGTGAGGAAGCTGACAGGAAGTCAGAAGTTGCTCCCGCTCCCACTGCTGTTGTTGCCTGCTCCTGGTCATTCTGTTTAGGTAACTTTGAAATGACTCAATGAGTTGTGGGTTGTCTAATAGGATTAGGATACATGCTGTGACATAGTCATTCCAGAACACATCCCATGTAAATCTAATTTATGCAGCTTCTTTGTAACGGTAGACTCATGCACTTCAACATCAATAGTAACAAGAGCTACCTGTAGGTAACATGATGACATTCTGAGGTTCTTAAGAGACTTCTTTCAGCATCTTGCGTTCTATTCACAGGTTGAATTTGCTGGAATGGCCTGGCCTGGGTATGATGGCAGTTGTTTGAAATCTTCTGCACTGGTAGATGATCTTCTGGACAGTGGAATGATTGATCTCCAGTTGGCAGTCTTATTAAATTCTTTTCCAGAAGGCCTCAGATAAACTATCTCAGGCACAGAGATAGCAGACATGTCAACAATAAAGAGCAAATCAAACAAATGCCAAGGTTTAAATAAGGCAATCTGTAGTTCCTCCTACATCCTCTTCAATGGTGTCTTAATCATTTGCATCTTACCTGGTGTACCTGATTCTAATTTTAGGTATTTGAGGTAGTGCTCAGTATAGAAGTGTACTTTTTCCACAGGCAAAATTTGCATTTTTCTTGATTTAAATTACAGAATATACTACCAAATGTAAATGGTACATGATATTTGTTATATGATATTCCCTTTGTCAGTATTGTTGGAATGAATATCAAATATTTGAATGCTGAAATATGTCAAAGAAGTTAAAAATTTCAATGGAATGTGCTTACTTTTCCCCATGACAGTAGATTAATATATTGGGAAAAGTTGAGATGATGTTAGAATGGTGTTGGTTTAGGATGTGAAATGTAGGTGTTACTTTGTATACTTATGATGCTACATTATTCACTGAGAACTCAAATGTTTTCAGGAACATGTTCAGTAGATTTTATGTTAGAGTATTGATCTGAAAATGAATGGATCAGAAAACAAGGTATTTGTGTTTTGCAGAAAAAAATGGAGTAAGTGATTTTAAGTTATGCATAAATAATGAAAAACTAGCTTGAGTGAATGAATGCTAGAGATGGGAAAAGAAATGGTGAAATTTTAAAACATGCCAGTGTTGATAGAAGGTTAGTAGATAGCATGTGATTTGTTGCAAGGAATGAATGTTTGTCAAAAATAATTCTATATCAGAGATGTTGGTGCTGCTGGGGTTATTTATTTCGTTTCTGTCATTTATGTACTGCTATAATCTGGATAGATTTGTAGTGGTTTATGGAGTATAAATATTAATATGAAAATGAGATTCAAATATGATAGAAGAAAAAGACATTTGTATGTTAAAGTAAAAAGATAGGGTCAGAAATTAAAGGGTGCTGAATAAGTGAGCGATTTAATATGGTGAGTCATGGTATAAAAAATAAAACTGAGTTGGTTCGGTCATACTGTACAGAGAAAATGATGAAGACTAAAGTATAGAAAATATATAAAAGAAGAATGAGTGGACCAAAAGGAAGAAGACTAATAACACTTTGGTTGGATTGCACTGATAAAAAAGAAAGAGGTGGTATTAAAGGGAATGCATAAATCATTGAATAGATGTTTTAGAAGCATGGATGATTTCTATGATAGAAAGTCCTGGAGATGTATGGTGATTTGACTTGGTGTTAATTATTTTTAGCTACATGTTGTGTTCTGTTTTACTTTTGTAATATACCATGTATATCATATACTGTACATAGCATGGTTTAAATTTCTTTGGCTTGCTATTTCTTACTCCGTTTCTGTGGACTGCATAAGGTTACCTAGTCTGAAAGGGAATATGGAGTATAGATATGTATAGAATAGGGGTGGGTTCTACTTACCTTTCCTACCGGTTCTGTAGGTGCACGTGCTTTGTGTGTGGTTGGCGCGCACTTTGCGTGCGCGTGCCGAATGGGCGCTTCTGCACATGCGCAGAAGCTTTTGAGCAAAAAAAGGCTCAAAAAAGCTTCCTGCGCATGCATGTAAATGCGCTCTGCGCGCAGGTAGTTACGGGCGTGCGGGGGGGGGCTTCGGTCCGGTAGTATAGAACCGGTTCAGTGACATCATAGCATCACCGTTACCTATTCTATAGAACCGGACCGAACCGGGAGCAACCCACCACTGGTATAGAATGAAAGAAGCAATCTAAATCAGTAATTCAAAGTGACCAAGCTCAACATTTGAAAGAAAAAAAAGTTGTTGATTGGTGCCAAGTAAGTTGCACTAGGCAGACATTATTGTAGCAGGAGTTATCCTAACAGGCACCAATTTCTGTGCAAATCTTGAAGTTCAAGAAGAAAAACCTTTGGAGTTGTTCACTCTTTACATGCATTGTACAGAGAAGCTGCCAAATGTAATGGCTTTAAAAGGTCAAGTATTAGCACTTCAGATTGTTCAAAATTGACTAAAGGTAAAGGTTCTCCTCGCACATATGTGCTAGTCATTTCCAATTCTAGGGGACAGTGCTCATCTCCGTTTCAAAGCCAAAGAGCCAGCGCTGTCCGAAGACATCTCCATGGTTATGTGGCTGGCATGAGTAAACACCAAAGTTGCATGGAACACTTACCTTCCCACCAAAGGTGGTCCCTATTTTTCTACTTGCATTTTTTACATGCTTTCAAACTGCTAGGTTTGCAGAAGCTGGGACAAGTAACGGGAGCTCACCCTGTTATGCGGCAATAGGGATTCAAACTGCTGAACTGCCGACCTTTCAATTGACAAGTTCAGCGTCTTAGCCACTGAACCCCTGCATCCCTCTCAAAATTGACTACACACCTTTAAATATCAAATGAGTTTCTGATAGTGTTCTTATTTTTAAACAAAACTTTTGTTTTAGTTTTTATTTGGAG
>JANHFM010201519.1:0-15908 GCA_032468115.1 Grayia smithii
CCAGAGGGCCGGTGCGCCCACAGAGAACGCCCTCGCCCTGGGAACCACCCGCCGACACTGTCTGGCGGATGGTACCTTGAGGAGCGCAGCCCTGTGCGAGCGCACGGGGCGGTGGGATGAAGGCAGAAGGTGGTCCTGCAAGTTGTAATGTTATTGTGTCTTTCTGTTTGCTAGTATTAATAATGAATGAAAGAACAGGAAAGGTGGTTATTTGTTTACCTTATCATGCTCATTTATTTATTTTAATGTCCATGGGAGGCCTCATTTCCAGCATATTAAAGACCAAGAAGTAAGAATCGCCAAAAGACAAGTGAATTAACGATCCTTCATTGTTTGTAATGCAATCTACTAGATATGGTAAAACTTTTCTCCAACTTATTTTATTTTTGGAAATGGTCAGAATTTGTCCCTGGGAAAGGGAGAAAGTAATTCGGTTTTGTCACTGCTCTAAAATATCAGAACCTCTTTTTCAGATTTCAGTGCAAAGAGCTTAATTCTCTAACTCCATGGTTTGCTTAATTTAAAATGTGATTAAGCACATATAGCCCCATGCAGCCCTGTTCTATGGGTTGTTTCTAAAAGCATTTGGGTGATACAGAACAACTGTTTGCTTCCAAGAAAATCCTGCTAGAATTTAAATTAACCTCATTGCTTATCCTCTTGAACACTGGCTGGTAGAATCCTTGGGCGTGCACACAGTATACACCAGTTATATATCAGCAGAGACTAAGGCAAGGCTAGCTAAGGGGCAAATAAGGTGACAGGCAGGCATGGTTGTATAGTTTTATTGACAAGAGCTGCTCTCTCATTTATAGCCAAATATTTATAGTGCTGGAGATCCACTCTTGCGTGCACTGCCTTGTTCCATTTTTTCATTCTACTGGATGCAGCAATTGTTATGGTCAAAGCTCAAATAGGGACTCCCCTTTCTGAGCTGTTTTTCGTTTCTTTTATGACACTAGCTAGTATATTTTTAATTGGCTGGACTGATATTCACAGTCTGTCATCACATCAATTTCTCTTTGCATAAACTATCTTTGGTAATGGAATTGATATCGTGCTGGGTTTCACTGCTTGGCTTTTAATTCTTTAAACTGGATTACAGCTATGTCAGGTATGCAGGTTTTCTCTCTCAATATAGTTTCTTAATAATCATTTTCTTTTTTTAAACAAAGAAGAAAGTATCCATTTCCAGAAACCCTTTTGTGACTTGCTGTATAATTTTTTCTCTGCACACATATTTTCTAGCATTAAGCTACCCATCCACATATACTAATCATTGCCCAAAGTGAACAGTCACAGAGACCCAGTGTGAATCAAAGAATCTGTAAGGATGATCACGAAGATGATGGTGATTGATGATGATCTATGATGATGATGACATAGAAAAGTTATAATCACACCATAAGCAGCCATGGGATAGAGTGGGAGTGGGAAGTGAGAAAACAAGTGACGTTATTCTTTTTTTCTTTTAATTGGCTATTTTTAAAAAATGCTTTAAAATTTTAATTGGATTCTTTTAATTGATTATTTAATTAAGCATTTATAATATTCTCTATTTATAATATTCTCTATTTAATTCTATTTATTTTTATGTGCTGTTTTTTTAATCCTTGAGAGCCACCCCGAGTCCTTCGGGAGAAGGGCGGCATATAAATGCAATTAAATAAATAAACATTATGACGTGTATTTGAGTCCCAGCATACAAAAAGCTGACATATGTGCTGTGACATGACAACACACTGCATCACTTGCCTGAGGCTGCACCTGGAACAGACCAATGGAACTATTACTACTTTCTTTACACCATCTGTATAGAATTCCCTTTGTCTAAATTAATTTATAATGTAATAAAGGACTGTACCTTAAGCTTTACAGTAAGGTCTCCACTGTATTGCCATTTGTAAATGATTATGCATGTTAGACAACATAACAAAAAACCCTGATCATACACAGTAAATATTTAGACATTTTTAAGACTGCCCGATTTAGATTATAGATCTGGTTTGTTACTAGGTGCAAGATGGATGCTTTTAATATAGAAATTATTCTTCTGTGCATTCTTTGGTATAACCGTCTTGGAAAGGTGTCTCTTGGGAAAAATACTAGGATAAATAAGTATAAGAGGCCTTGTATTTTGATATTATTTTTAGGCTATCTCAAATGTGCCTGCCTTGCTATATCATTACAGCTTACAGAATGCAAAGTTATCAGTTTCCTAGTATGGAGCTTTGTTCTCTCTCCATCTTGCACAATTTATTGTGAATATTTAATATAAGAGTACATGTTTTTCTAAACTAGGAATCTACTGGAATAGGTGGCTATAATAAATTTAAATAAACAATAAACTCCCACATAGCATCTCTGTAAAAAAAAAAAAATGCACTTCTGAAAAGTGCTAATATTGAAGATGACAATAGTGCCTACTAATAGAACACAAGCCCTCTAGGCAAATACATTTGCTTGGCTCTAAGCAATTGCGGTTACAGGCAATACATACATTAATCTATAATCAAGTGTATTTATCCCCCAGTGAATGGAATTATAGTCCAGGATTGAATGACCTTTGAGGTCAGTTTAGAAGTAAGTAAAATTATCGTCAAGTCCAGCTTGACTTCTAGTAACTATGCAAATGGTTTTCTTGGCAAGATTTGGGAATGGTTTAGTAATGCTTTTTTCTAGGTTGATTTTTCAACTTCCTGATTTGTAATGCTAATCCAGATGAACATTATCCAAGCTCTAACTAAGACCGAATGTATATTGCTTTTTAGATTACATAAGTTTGGTGAGGCATTGCTGCCTAACTGAGTGGGACATCCTTAAAGTGGGGCAAGAGGCTTACTTATGTGATCACTCCTGCTATCAGCGAATCAGAATAAATGAATTAGAACAGTGTTGATGCCGCTTCCACAGTTGCAGATTTCCTTTTTAACAGTTGACACCTAGGTTTATACCTACTGTAATTCTTTATGAATGCAAAAAAAAATTAATAATGATTCCACTACTTTATCAGCAAACATCTGCATGAAGGATAACTATTAGAATTGTTTCCCCAGAGTAGGCAAGAGATATCAGTAGGTGCACATTTAAAAATCATCACTTGTCAGGAGTAAATAACCAGGAATAGGAGATGAGTTCAAAGCACCAGGAGTTTATTCTTGCCTCCTATCATATAAGAATCTGAGCAATTAATGGTCCAAGCTAAATTGGTGCTAGATAAGAGTCAACAAAATTCACAAGGGGCTAGACTTGGGTCTCTTGTGGCTGCACAATGACTCCAAACTGATTACCTGCCATCCAGCTCAGCCTACTCATCTCCTACATCACTAAAATTTAAATGAAAGGTCATCATATCCTTGTAAGTTGCATACAGTTTTTACGGATGTAATCCACCATGAGTGCCTGCTAGCCTCCTTCCCTCTCTCCTCATTATCCTGTTGCTAATGTGGGGCACTAGCAGCATCAGTCAAACCACTAGAGTGCCAGCGTCTCTTGGGCAATTCTAATGAATTATTGCTACAATACTAGAACCCACTCATTTATTGAAACTCCCATCCTCAATCACTGAATCCTCTCAGAGAAGATGTCAGAATAGCTACTAACTAGGTTTGTACATTAGAAAGGAAGGCTCCTTAGGAATGCTAGTTTTCAGGTGCAAAGGATCAGGACCATACATTAAGTTGCAGCATGGAGGATTTATTCAAGCCAATACACAAGAATCTAGTCAACTAACAGTCAGCACTAGATGGATACGAGATAAAAGTCAAAGGTATTCAAAGGGCAAGACTTGGATCATTTGTGACAACTAAGATTGTGGCTCCCTAGCTTTGCCTGCTCGTCTCCTATACTAGTGCATGCAAACCATCCACCCTCAAAGTAACTGTCTCCTGCTGAAGACTCTTGCTGCTACTTTTAAGACATCTCTGTTTCTTTGCACTTATATCTGCACGTAAGCAAAGCCTGTACAGATAAATCTTCTGCTGGGCTCTCCATGAAAGGGTCTCCCATTCTTTTCATTCATGTCCTGAATTTGCAAAGCTGCTTCTAACTTCTGACAGTAGAAGAAAGCAGTCTGGCAATTTCTGATAATAATGAAAATGACCGATTATATAAATAGTTATTCTAGATATACAATATTGGAAAGAAATTTTTGTTTAAGAAATCGGGGGATTCTGGATAGACCTTTATATATTGTTATATTCAGAAGAGAAAGTTACTGTTTCTTCAGTTCTTCAGCTCAGAGCTGAAGAAGCTTCTTGGACGAGAAGCGAAACATCTTCAAAGAAAAACCAGAAAGTCCAGTTGCCTCTTGAAAAAGCACCTTTGGAACAACTACGACTGGATGACTGAGAATCTCCATAGATATACTGCACAATTGTTTACAGAGAAAGAACATTGTTGCAAAGAATGCAATCAAAGAGAGCAAGAAAAGGTTAAGATTAAAAAGTTAAATGCATATGCAACTACAGTCTCATATTGGTTTTGCTGTTCTGCTAGTTTGTTTAAAATCGTGACAATAAACTAGAAGGGAATAAGGATGCTTTCTCCAGGGAGATGGTGATCGGGGAGAGCACTTCAACAGCCATATGCAATTCCGACAGCATTCTATTTGTGCCCACAGTGGCTAGAACACAGTACTGCAGGCAACTTCTGCTGCCTGCTGGCTGCCTGCAGTTTAGCAGTTCGATTCTCACCGGCTCAGGGTTGACTCAGCCTTCCATCCTTCCAAGGTGGGTAAAATGTGGACCCAGATTGTTGGGGGCAATATGCTGACTCTGTAAACCACTTAGAGAGGGCTGTAAAAACACTGTGAAGCGGTATATAAATCTAAGTGCTATTGCTATTTGGTCACATAATTTTTTCAACATTCCACGTGGAATTGGAGAAGACACCTGAACCAGACACCTGTACCATGGACAGCCAAGGGGGGGGGGGGGAAATGAGTCACTGACTACATCAACCCAGAGTTCACACACAAAGCACAAATGACCAAGCACAGATTATCATATTCTGGACACATTAGCAAAAGATCTATTTCTCCAGAGAAGACTCTAATGCTGCGAAAAAGTGGAGGGAAAGAGAAAAAGAGGACAACCAGCAGCAAAGTAGATGGACTCAGTTACTGTGGCAATTAGTATACTGTTGAGAGGCCTAAAAGACCAGACTAGGAACAGATCATTGTGGAGAAAATCTATGTATGTGATTGCTAAGAATTAACCATGACTTGTTGGCATCTAATCATCAATCAAGAATGAGATAGTTCCGAGAAGCAAATCATCTCCTTTTGGAACCTTACCTCCTTCACAAACGGCAAGATAAAGCATGAAAAAAATTGTCCCTGCTCCTTCTGTTGACTTCCCTTGATCATGGGATGTCTCTTTCAGTGGTGGGTTGCCCCCGGTTCGGTCCGGTTCGCACGAATAGGTAGCGGTGACGCTGTGACGCCACCGAACCGGTTTGCGGCGTCCCGGACCCACCTGCGCGCCCCAACTCACCTTTTTTTTAAAAAATCGCCAAAATTAGCTCTCTGCGCATGCGCAGAGCGCTTTTTTGGTGATTTTTCAGAAATTAAAGTTTCTGCGCATGCGCGGTAGCACAGTTTACGTGCATGCACGAAGAGAACCGGTAGCGAAGGTGGGTAGAACCCACCCCTGATGCAAAGCCAGAACTGAGAAGACAGCAACAGACAGCAAATCCCACCTCTACAAAGAAGCTGAAGAAACAATAGACCACCTAGTTAGCTGCTGCAAGATGATTACACAGATTGATTCATTTTCTTCTGTTAGAATTATTTCTTTCCCAGTGGATAATGGCTTGCTTTAATGTATGTGTTAAAGATAAATGAAATAACATGGCTTCCCATTAGACTGGAGTGTAGTCTGGAGTGTATTTAGTAGAATGCCACAGAGCTGTTCTGGGTCCTGTGATGTTCAATATTTGGATTAATTACATGAGGGTTGAGAAGATGGGTATCAAATTTTCAAACAACACAAAATTAGGAGTAGCTAACAGTTTAGAAGAGAAAGAGAAGATTCAAACTGTTTAAACATGCTTGAGGAGTAGGTCAAAAACAGACTGAAATTTAAGAGAAATGCAATGGCCTGTTTTTAGGAAGGAAAAATAAAATCAACACTACAGGATTGGGGCAAACTGACTTGATGGTAGTTGATTCTATGTGAAAGAAATCTGGGTATGTGGAAAATTGGGTAAAAAGAGCCAGTTACTAAAAAGGAAAATACTAGTTTGGAATGCATTGATACAATCGGAGTCCCTGGGAAGGAATTATTCCACTCTACCTTGGCCAAGCCCCACTCAAAATACTATGTCCATTTCTCGGAACTTCAGTCTAAAAAAGACATTGACAAACTGGAGCAAATTCAGGGTAATCCAGATGGTGCAGGATATGGAAGCCAAGTTGTAAGAAAAACAATTATGTTTAGCCAACAGAAGAAAGGACTGAGCAAATATAAGAGTCTTCAGATTTCTAAAAGTTGTCATATATATTTAGGGACTGAAAATGTTTTTGTGTTGCCCAAGAGGACAGAACCAGAACCAAAGTATAGAGAAATAATTTCAGATAAACTATTATAACTACTTTTCTGATGACAAGAATTGTCCCTTAATGGTTCTCTTTCATTGGAGGACTTGAAACAAAAGCAAGATAGTCATCTTTCTGAAATGCATTAGCAGAGCCTGCTTCATCAGAAGGTTGAATTCAATCTCTTGAGGTTGTTTCCAACCCCATGATTCAGTGTATTCAATAACTGGCTTAATGATATGTCGAAAATTCACATGACCCAGTAGACAACTTTCCAGGAAACCTAAGAAATTATTAAAATTCCACTGTCTGGTGTAGTTCTTCGTGGCAATTCATAAAATTGGTAACTTTTGCACTTTCCATGAAATCTATTATGGGAGCTATGAAACCAACTCTTTGAATGCCCAAAATGAGGCAAAACTCTCAATACACATTACTGTGTCTATATAAGCATTAATTCATCCTAGCATAAAATGTAATCTTGGAATATGTTGGATTTATTAAGATTTTAGTAGGCCTCCTCTAACCATAGATTTTTTTGGCCACAATTAAATTGTGTATGGCTTGAAGAAAGTATGCTTAAGTGACTGTAGTTAAAGTCTATTATTATCAACTTTTATTCTTACACTATCCATCACTTTCCAAATACTCCTTTCTGCTCTCCTCATAGTAGAGAACAAGTATTCCTTATTAGTAAAGCTGTCTCTCTAACTTATTTAAAAAGTTTAACTTCCTTTCACTTTGGAATGAGACAACTCACCTCTGCCAACTTGTCATGGCCAACTCACTGCTGCCAATTCACCATGACCAACTCACCGTGGCCAGCTCTCTACAGCCAACTTGTCATGGGACAATTCAACAATTTTAATTATTTAATTATTTTAATTATTTAAAATAATTAATCAATTATTTTAATTTTTGTCATATTTCATTTTGTCTCTTCTTTTGCATCCTTTCTTTTAATGATTCTATTTTACCATTTCTTCAATGTTATATAACTTTTGTCCCATGGTCAGTTGTTCTGTGGCGACTTGGCCATGGCAAGTTGGCTGCAGTGAATTGGCTGTGACAAGTTGTCCTAGACCCCTTTCACTTTTCTATATTCCACTGGCTTCAAAAAGAGCTGTTAGTTTTCAATGGCTTGTATTTGTGCATGTCAACCTAAATAGATAAGAGCTAATAAAATACAGAAGTTGAAGTAGACTAGCATGGTGGATTTTGGTCCATAACCTTCAGTTACAGAGGATTGATGTGGACTTATCATCAATATTATCATCATCTATATAATCTTGAAAAGAATTTTATAAAGAAAACAAAAATGTAACATTTTCCTTTACCTCGTCTAGAATGATTTCAAAATATTGTGTGCCGAGAGCCATAGTTTACTAGAAGCCACTTCTGCATAACTCAAAACAAGGGCTCTGTAAGACCATCATTTTTATCACTCTAATTATGACCAAATGATTGATTTAATTAGTTCAATTTTATGGGATGACATAAGCCATAAAGTAATTTCATAGTTTGAGTCCAAATAACATTAAGTTTAAATTCATAACATTTTGTGAGTAGCAGCTAAACTGGTATGTGCTGAATCCGGGAATAACAGAAAACAGCACATTTTTAAGAAATAGTTATTGAGGGATCTAAATGTTCTGGTTAAAATAACAAGCTATTTCCAGCTTAAAGGAGTAGGAGGGGAAAGAAAAATAATATTGGGGAAAAAATGGAAATGGTTTACTTTTTAAAAAATAATAAGGTGGTCAGCAGAGAATACCAATGTTTATTTGGGTATTAAGCCCCAGTCCAAACATTATAATCCTGAATTTCCTGGAGCTTTTGTGACAAAATTATGAAATACAATCAATGAATAATTTAAAAATTGAGATTAAAATATTGATTTTTAAGAAAAACTAAATAATAAGCCTTCAAAAACAGTTTAAGAAATATTTAGCTCCAGTCAATAACATAAATCTTATCTTAAGTAGGGTACTTGTAATTGCTATAGAACTGATGCAGTGGAGATAAGACTCCCACTCAAAATGACAATGGAGTTACAGCTCTTTAAAGAGCTCCTGATTTTCTATTCATTTTACTTCTTTTATGTAGTTTTAATAAAGTACTTTTAATATTTTTCCTGGGTCTTTTTCAGTTCCTTATTACCGTTCCATTTTTATTTTTAATTCTTTGTAATTAGAAATAAGATTTCCTGGAATCCTAGATTGTTCTACATAATTTCAAATGCTAACTGAGGATGCAAAATTATATACCAGGAACAAACAAGAACCTAAAAAGAAAGATCAAAGGGAAGCTGAAGCATAAAATTCAGCAGAGGAAATCCCAAACAAGACGAGACTGTGATGACTTCTAGCATCCAAAAATAGAGGACTTATTCCTGCTTAAGAACACTGCATGAAAATCTCCCCTCCCTTCTTCATGAATCATTCTTATTCCTCATTCCTATTCCTCATTAGACTAGGAAGTGGATTATGGTCCTTCCTCTGAAGAAGTGGTTTTGATAGCAGATAGAGGGGAGGGTGCTGCTTAGACTAGGAGAAATTTGAAAGGTGACTTGGATTTGATTGCTAAGAATTGCCTTTTTAACAGCTCAAACAGTTGTTTCTATATTCAATCAACTTCTGGATACCAATAAAAATAGTGAGTTTTATATATAATGAGTTAAAGACTTCAATATTGAAGTCTATTGAAGCTATTTGATAGAATCAAACCGCAACTGCTATATTTCAAAACTGACCTCAATGGACTGTACAAAAGTTTCCAGTTAAAGGAGCCACTGAGAAGGAACTAACTTTGCAGAAACACAGGATGTTGCTTTAAGTTGCTGATACTCCTTTGCATGAAGGTAGATGACACAACAGGCAGGCAATATATGCTCCCTTTCACAACTTTTTCATTGTAAAATATACTCTAATGAGCATACAGAAAACTTCTGGCTTCTTACCAGGCATAGATCTAAAAGGATAATGCTCATTTTTAGGCAGTTTCTTTTTCAATGGATGTTTTTCAAACTTAATAACTTTTAAGAAGGTTCTGAATTCTGACAATATGTGTCTTGTTATAGCAGCTGTATGCAGTCCTTGCTAAATTCTGAGAAGAGAGCCAAGTCAGAGAGGGTGGGCGACACAAGTTCTAGAGTTTCTAATCACAACCATCCACTATCTTTAAAATGGAGAATTGCTTTAACGTTAGAATTAGAAGAAGACAAAGAGAAAAAATGCCCTAGATTTAATTAAAGGAAAGATAGCTGTTTCAAATGACTTTTTGGAAGATGAGGAAGATTTAACTCAACGATCTGCCATCTTTCCCCATAGGAATGACAATTGCTCTTAAGCAAGCTTGAAAAGTTTTGTCTTATGTTGCAATCAGCCAATGCTGCACTTGAGTCTCTTTCTACCTTGTTTCTTTCTAGCTGCTTTGCTGTGGAATGCTGCTAAGTCCAGTCTTTAAAAATAGAAAATCCCTAATAAATAAAGGCATTCCATTCCAAAATAAAACTATTTTTTATAAGAAAAGAACATCCAGTAGGTCAATGAGTCACCTAATTATTTGGAAGTTAAGTCTTTAGTTGATGACATAGTACAACTGGCTTTCAAGTTTCAGTCTAAACCGGGTGTCGGCAACCCATGGCTCCTGAGCTGCATTTGGCTCTTTGACCCCTCTCCTGCAGCTCCCTGCCAACCCGGTCGTGCGACTTGCTCTCTGCTCCAAGACATTGGCCCAAACTGGCCGTGGCTGACACCAACCTTGCTAACACAAGGGCTGGTGGGGTGGGAATGGGATCCAGGAGGAGGATACAACAGAAAGGGGGACAGGCCCACAGCTGAGGAGTGAGCATGAACTGCCACTGTGGCTTCCTCCTTCTCCTCACATGACCCCCTGGCCAGCTGTTGTGGGGCCAGGAGGGCATGCACGAGCAGGGACACCCTACTCAAGTGAGTGTCTAGGCTTGGCCAAAGTGCAGCCAAGGCACGTGGAGCTGGCAGGTTGACTGGCTGATGGGCAAGCATCTTTGGTGAGGGCACTATGGCTTTCTCAGAGCCTGATCCCTGGGATGGGGACATGTGAGGTTTTTGGTGGGGCCAGCCCCCTTTTCCTGCTGCTGCGCTCAGAGAAAGCCGTTGCACCCTTGGCAAAGATGCTCGCCCATCTTTGCCAAGGAGTAGCAAAAAGGAGTAGCGAAGAGCCCCAAGGAGAGCTCACTGCGTTGACCCAGCCTCGGCTTTCCGAGAGAGAGAGAAGAGAGAGAGAGGAGAGGGAGAGAGAGAGAGAGAGAAGGGGAGAAAGAGAGAGAGAGAAAAATGAGAAAATGATGGAGGGAGAGAATGAGAGAGAGGAAAAAGAAGCAAATGATAGAGAGAGAAGGGGGAGAGGGAGAGAGAAATGAGAGAGAGCTGGAGGGAGAGAATGAGAGAGAGGGAAACAAATGAGAGAAGGGGAGAGAGAGAAAGGAAGGAAGGAAAGAAAGAAAGAAAGAAAGAAAGAAAGGGAAGGAAGAAAGAAAGAAAGAAAGAAGAGGGAGGGAGGGAGGGAGGGAGGGAGAGAAAGAGATCCATTTCCCACAGAAAACACCAGGAGCCACAAAACCTGGGTAGGCGTGGCTGGTAGGGTCATGTGACTTGGTGGGAGTGATGTTGAGTTGGCCATGTCCACCCAGGTTTTATGGCTCCCAGTGTTTTCTTTTCTGTGGGAAATGGGTCCATATGGCTCTTTGAGTGTTTAAGGTTGCAGACCCTGGTCTAAACAATCAAACATAAATGTTTCCATTAGTTGGCCCTAGAATGGGCCCTAACCCTGATCCTATTCCCCAAGTTGATGCTCTATCCATACCTAGCCATTCATAATTGCAAGCCAACTCTAGCCACAGAAACCCTGATTTGTGGCAGTTTTCTGCTGTAAACCCTGTCTGATCCTATTTTCCTCAAGCCAAGCAATTAGAAAATGAGAGGAAAGCTAGATTTTATAATAATTGTGTATATTCAGGAAGCATTGCCAATATTGTTTCAGCCTCAGAAAGAAATCAACTGTCAGAATTATCTTCTACTCATCTTCTACTCACCATCCCAATCCAGAATAATTTGTTTTGGAGAGACCCATATAAATTGTAGCTTAGAAAGTAAGGTGGCTGGGAAGAAATTGCTGATAGTGATTTGGTGAGATTCCTTTCTGAATTTGAGATAATTGCTTTACAAGAAACTTGGCTAACAGGAGAGAATGACCCAGGACAACTCCCTGTTCTTCAATGTTTGTATACTTCTGTGCAAAAATAAAAAAAAAAGGGGTGAGCCTCATTTCTCAATTCTTATTATGGAACAATTGCAATGGCAAGAAATAATGTAACAAGGATAATCTGCATAATACTGGCAGTGAAATTCAGATATAAAAATTTTGAGCTTATAGTAGTAAATGTTTATATTCTCATAAATACATCTGCTTATTACAGTTCTGACTATTGAATACATTTATAAATAATACTGGAAGAAATAATTATTTGGCATATCCAAGCAATAATTATTGGTAATTTTAAATAATACATTTGGCCAATCTTTTCATGTTTTCACTCAATATAATGGTTTCCAGAATGAATGTTTTAATAATCACCCATATTGGTTTTCAATATAACAAGATAACAAAAGATAACAAAAAATAATACTGCTGATGTATACTTCGTGTCACTGATTTTTAAATGTAGGCTTCATATTCTGAAAGGCTAGGATAATATGTATGTGTGTATCCAGAGTAACTTCCACTGAGGCTGTGTGAGCAGTGTGTTAGATCTTATTTGTGTATTGAAAAGTAAAACCACTCTCTTCTTAGAGATCATTGTCTAGCCAACAGGAGAAAGCAATGATTAGCCAGTGAGTGAGAAATTCCTAGGCTGTTCACACTAAAGATCATATAACTTGGCTGATAGGTGGGTCATAATAAAATTCTGAATAAATTCAGAGGTGGATCAAAATAAAAGGTTATTATAAGTTTATCCCTAAAAATCCACCCACAGCTAACTGGCAGTCATTCTCCAATGCAGTCACAAAATTTTACATAATAACTAAAGTAATAACTTCAAAAGTTTGCCTACTGGTAGACCTCCATGGTTTGACAATGAATGTTTGATGAAAAAGAAATTAAAGGCAGCTATGAGACTTGCCCAGAGGCATTCCTCCGTATATATTCAAGTTAAGATGTTATCTCTAAGAAAAGACTATAGGAAACTCATTAAACCAAAGAAAATGCCGTGCTGCTTCAATTTGGTCAGCTGTCAGCAGTTTGAGCTGTCAGCAAAAGGTGATAAAAGGTGATATGTTTGGCACTAATTCCTGAAAGAAAAGTGATTTGCATTCAGCACACCTGTCTCTGCTGAGGATTTGGGTAACTATTATCATATCTTATTTGCTTTCTCAGAACCAGCTTGGGAACAGTTATTAAGTAGTGATTTACTACCTACTGAAGACTCTGGTCATCAGTATTAGAAATCCAGATAAAATCTCTTTCATAAAGGATTTGCAGAGCAATAAAGCCACTGGTGTTTTCTACCAGCCAAGCTACTCAAAAAACACCCAGACTGATAGACCCTTCCTTCAGTGGATTTATTCAAACATATAACTAATACTTGATATATCCCAGTTGAGTGCAAAAAAGCAATACTAGTTTCTATATACAAAAGGGTGGGAGGATAAAAAGGACTCAGCCCCATTAGTCTAATAGTGTCTAAAATGTAGACCAAATTCCTTTTGAATAGAATTATGAGTTGGGTAGCTGGAAAGTACATTCTTGCCAAATAACAAGCTGGCTTTGGACAAAGTTGATCCACTATCAACAATTGCTTTGTCTTGAAACATCTTTATAAAACATCTTTATAAAATTTATCATTAAATGGGATCTTTTTGATATCTTTATAATGCAACATTTGGCATAGTAAATAAAGAAACATTATGGAGGAAATTTATTGCCCTCAATATGGAACCCAGACTGTTGGCAGTAATCAAAGCCCTTTGCTTGAGAGTATAGTTTGGGATTAATGAAGTTATGACAAGTAGGAGCAATACAAAGGAACAAGAGTACATACTTGCACAACTGCTATTCAGTCTACACGTTAACAACCTACAAGTACTAATGAAGGCTCCTGAATTACATATGCCTAAGGCATCTAGCAGACATTGCAACATATTGCTGTATGCTAACAATATGATTTTACTATTGTATTTGCAAGTTGGGTTGTGTAGCACCTGAGAAGTAACTTGGGTATGTATAAAGTCCTCAGCTGCTGCAGTTAAAGCCAAATTAGGAATTTATACATTTTGTTATTTGTGTAAAATCAGGGCATGCAATAATTGGAAAAATCAAAAGTGTGGCTGTTGGAACAGAAAAAAATCTCAGCTATAGAAGTCTTGGATTGTACAGGAGCTGTGGTTTCTCTGTTTCTTATCTCCAGAACACAAAAATGCTCCATAGATATTTTTGGATATTGAATGTCACAGAGATACTGTCTAGCCATCCTTGGTAAGGCTGGCACATTGAAATGGATGAGTTGCTATAAATATACCTTCAAATTGCCATGTATTTAAACACAAAAATGCCCTACCAAGGAGGTAAGTACTTGAGCAAGATTTGAACATCTGGAAACAATGATTAAATAAGGAAGTTTTAACCAAGTTCCTTATAATGAATGTATTTATATTTGTGGAGCCCCAGAGACAGTGGTGTATTAACCATTAAGCAGACTAAGCACATGCTTAGGGCAACAGGCCCAAAGGGGACACCACAAAGTTGAAAAAGAAGGGGAGAAAAAACACAATAAAGATTTGTAGCAGCTTGGCTTCATTTGTACAGTATGTTCAAAGGAGGGGGGCACCAAGATTTGTCAGTGCTTAGGGCACCAGTGAGCCTTAATCCACCACTGCCCGGAGACAGAAGACAGAACACATATATTTTTGAATGTCAATTGTATAAGAAAGAGAGAGAGGTTACTATCTTGCACTGTACATTAGATGAATGGCATACTAGGATCCTTCTATTAAAACACATATTTGTGCAGTCAGAATAAAAAATTACATAGAAGCAGCATTTTTCTGAACAAAACAGTATAGTTGAAAAATGTGTGGGTAGATATGATTGGGGTAAATTGTAGGAGTGACACAGAAATATGATCTGCATTTTCTTTTCATTACTTTTAGTCTGTTTTTAACATGGCTCTACTGCTCTTCTCTAATATACATTTTGTATTCTGATATAGCCAAATATGGCTAATCAATAAAGTATTATTATTACAGAAGCAATGCAGTTCAAAGACATAGCAATATTTAATAGCTGGAGCATATTTATTTGAGGAAAACAATATTCTGCTACATGACGATAAAAGCTAGTAGCTTCATTATTAGTATTTCAGACCTAAGAAAGAATTGGTGTCATCTTAAAAGGTAAGAGATGTAATCATATTCTTCCAGATTATGGTTTGGCCTCTCAATGTTCTGAAATCGTGAGATTTATAAATGTATAGGAGCTGCTTTTCCATTTATTTATTTAATCTATTTATATGGCTGCGCATCTTGTGAATGTGACTCTATGCAGCTCGATAGAACAATAGAATAACTGCTATTAGCAAACAATTAATGGTCACCATGGAAAAATCTAAAATGAAACAATTGACAAAGATCCTGGTCTTCTATGCTTTACGAAGGGCCAGCAAGGTTGGGGCCAGTGGGGGTACCATGTTCCACAGGGCAAGGACCTATGAAAGAAAAGCACTTCTAGCAATTCTGAACTCTCCCCCCCCCCCAAATTTATTATGAGCATTTACTGACAGAGAAGCACTGGAACATTTTAAAGAAATAATGATTTACAACCTCTTGCAAACTGCAAAAAAAAAAGAGAGAAAAAAAAACACGTTGCATCAAGAGCTATCATTTCACAACTTTCTGAAAAGCCTTTTTCAATTTCTGTTCCTCTGATGGCAGAACCATTTTCAAAGCATTCATGGTATTTACTTTCAAGACATGATTACAGTACAGATACAGAAACTGACAGATTATACAAGTTTGTAATGTTATGCAATACCTATGTCTTGGTAAAGCCATAAAATGTGCTTATGCTGTGTCCATGCTTCTGATCTGTGTAGTGCTTTATAAAACCTTTTAAAAAGTGCTCCATATTGCCAGTGCTTTTGCAGCAATAAAATTACATGCGCCACTCCATTCATACCAGTTTGTTAGTTAGCTGTCATAAATCTGAGCTCAGTTCCTGGTGACTTTAGAGCAGTGTTTCTCAACCTTGGCCACTGGAAGATGCAGAATTCCCTGGCTGGGGAATTCTGGGAGTTGAAGTCCACACATCTTCCAGTGGCCAAGGTTGAGAAACA
>JANHFM010203323.1:0-15883 GCA_032468115.1 Grayia smithii
GCACCTCCCATCGCACCCCATGAGAAAGGGCATATCACGGTAAGACCAATGCCCTATTCTCCATGTTGGAGTGCGATGGGAGGTGCCAGTCTGGGAAGTGCCAAAGCCCCCAACCACTATGGGCGGGAACTATCCTGGGCCGATGACCCCACCGTCTCATGAATCCTCTGTGTCACCCTCCAGCTGAAGGAAGCCTCCGCCGAGGCAAAGGAGTCAATCGTATAGTGACGGATGAAGGGAGTGGGAGAAGCCCACGTGGCTGCCCTACAGATATCCTCCACAGAGGCCTGAGAGGCCCAGGCCGCTGTAGCAGCCGCACTACAAGTGGAATGCGCTGTGATCCCTTGCGGGACCGGGAGCAACTGAACCTCATAGGCAGTCGAAATACAAAACTGAAGCCAGCGCCCCACCGTGGAGGAAGAAACCTTGAGACCCATGGTGGAAGGCTGAAAGGAAACCCACAGAGATTCGGATTTCTGAAAAGGTGCAGTCCTAGAGATATAAATCTGGAGGGCCCGCCTCACATCCAACTTATGCCAAGAAACTTCCAAAGCGTGCCGGGGCCTAGAGCAAAAATCCAGCAGAACCAACTCCTGAGTCCGGTGGAACAGGGAGTTGACCTTCAGAATGAAGGAGGGGTCCAATCTAAGAAACACCCTATTAGAATGAAACACACACAATTCCTTCCTCACCGATAAGGCCGCCAACTCAGAAATCCGGCGGGCTGAAGTAACTGCCACCAGGAAGGCCACCTTACAGGAAAGGAGACGGAGACTGGCCTCCTGCAGAGGCTCAAAGGGGGGCCTGGTAAGGGCTTGCAGAACTAGTCCCAGGTCCCAGGAAGGATAACGGTGAACAGGAGGAGGCCGGATGGTAGAGGCCCCACGCAAAAAGGACCTAATCCTGGGATGGCTAGCTAATGAGTCCTTATCCCCAAATGCCAAGATGGAACCCAATGCAGCCACCTGTCTACGTAGAGTGTTGGGCGAAAGGTTCCGCTCCAACCCTGCCCTTAGAAAGTCCACAATGTCTGCGATGGAAGCGGACATCGCCTCCACCCGATGTTCAGCACACCAGGCCACAAACGTAGATCAAGTGACCTCATAAATGCAAGTTGTGGATGGGCGCCGAGCCACCTGCAGGATCTGGATGGAGGCTTCCGACATCTTTTCCCCTCTCAAAAGTTGCCGCACAACCTCCCCACGGCTAGCTGGAGGCACTGTGGATCGGGATGCAGTACTGAGCCCTGGACAAGGGAGATCCTGCTCAGGGGGATCCTCCAAGGTCTGGCAATGGACAGACCTACCAGGTTGGCGAACCACGGCCTCCTGGGCCAATGAGGAGCCACCAGCACAAGCTCTGCCCGTACTGACAGCACCTTCCTGATGACAGCCAGAATCAGAGGCAGAGGAGGGAAGGCATAAAGGAGGCCTTCGGGCCACGGGAACCGCATTGCGTCCAGCCCCTCTGCTCCTGGAGACGGGAACTGTGACAGGAACCGGGGAAGCTGAGTGTTTTCTGCCGATGCAGAAGAGATCGATCACCGGACGGCTGAAGCGTGAGACAAGCTCTTGAAACAGGTCGGGATGGAGCTGCCACTCCGATGGATCCACTATCGCTCAACTCAACCAGTCCGCCCTCACGTTGTCCACTCCGGCAATGTGATCTGCAGTCAGAGACAAAAGATGGGCCTCTGCCCAGGTGCAGAGAACGCTCGCCTCTGCCATGAGCGCACGTGAGCAGGTCCCCCCCTGCCGGGCCACATGGGCCTTCGTGGTTATGTTATCTGTGAGAAGGAGCACATGCTGTCCCTCCAACAGTTCCTGAAACGCTAGCAAGTACAAGCGAGCTGCCCGAACCTCCTCTTGAGTCCAGCTCCCCTGCGCTGAGTGGGAGTCACAATGGCTACCCCAGCCGATAAGGCTAGCATCAGAAGTAACGGTAATACGACAAACCTCCTTAAAGAAACACCCCTTATCCAGGGCACCAGAAACCCACCAGTCAAAGGATTGCAAAACTTCCAAGCTTGCTCACCCTTCCTCTGAAAGGGAAGAAGGAACCACTGCAGAGGCCTAGCGTGGAACCTGGCCCACAGGACTATGGACAAACAGGAAATCATCTTCCCTAATAATTGAGACAAGCTATGCACCGAAGCTGAGCCCTCCCACCGGATGAGGTAAACTGAATCCCTAATACTCTCCCGGCGGTCCTGGGACAAAAACACCTGGCCAGCCCGGGTGTCTATCAGAGCCCCCAAATGCACTAGTTGAGTAGATGGCACCAGTTGGCATTTGTCCAAATTGACTGAAAACCCATGGTCCCTAAGGACCCCGATGGCAGTAGTCAGATCCCTTTCTGCCTGATATTTGGACAAGGCCTGAATCAACAAATCATCCAGATAACACTGGATCCTGATTGGAATCAAGCAAAGATAGGCCGCTAAGACTGCCAGGAGCTTGGTAAAGGTACGGGAAGCCGATGCCAACCCAAAGGGCAGGGCCACATATTGGAAGTGGCGGCCAGCGTAACAAAACCGTAAAAAATGCTGGTACCCCGGGCAGATGGGCACATGAAGGTACGCTTCGGTCAAATCAATGGAAGCCAAAAAATCACCCTCCCTGATACCAGTGTCGTGGTCGAATCCAACCCCGACAGATCGACACCGCAGATACCACTCATTGAGCACATACATGGAGGGTGGGGAGCACCGTGGTGGGTGATAGGCACAAACCAGGTGGATACTCTCCCGACGAGGAAAACGGAACCATGTCCAGTGCAGAGTGATGACACCAACTCAGCGCAGCTGATGGGCGTGGCGCAGCGCGGGATAATTTAAGTCAGCTGGGAGGTGGTAGCTCCCAACGCTGTTATTGAGCAGGAAGCAGCCTGTCCGTACCGTTTCTGCTGGGGGCGAAATAAACCAAGATTCAACCCGCTTTTCGCTCAGACAGCACGGTCTGACAGAAGAGAATAACCGCGTTCACTTTTCCTGCACAGACTTTTGTAAGTACGAGCGTTTTGAACGGAGGAGATGGCAGAGGGGACAACGGATCCCTTGGCCGCATCCCTGGGGGAGGAGGAAGCGCAGGCAGTGGACGTTTGTGGTCAGCCAGCTGACCCGGTGCTGCAAGAAGATGCTCCGGTTGTGAGGCCAAAAGACAGCAGCCATCCGGACACCACGCGGAAGTCACGGTCAGAAGAGACTGAAGAGCAGCAGCCCACAGAACATTGGTGGCAGAGCCCGGCATTGCAGCCCTTGTCAGGACAACAAGACAGACGTTCCTCCCCTCTAACGGACAAGTTTCAGGGATGGAGGGAATGACGTTGGGAGGAGGAGGAGGGTGACTGGAGTCATTCGACGGAACTGGGACCATCGACTTTGGATATTCTACGGCAGAAGTTTGGAGAGTCTAGCTTTAGGGATGCGCCCAATTGGCAACTGTGGGCGGTGGGGGTAGACGAGGCTGGAGCATGGGAAGGCCGGCCGTTTGAAACGAGAGGGACCAAGATTCAGCTAGCCAGCCCAAAATTGAAATTGGAACGTCAGTCTAAACAGCTAGTAGGAAGCAAGAATGTAACATCTCAGGAGGAAGACCGTCCTCATGAACGACAGAGTAGGCAGCCGGGGCCTAGAGAGGGCAGGATGTCAATGGGGAGGAGTGATAGGCACATGTCCCCTTCCAGGCCAGCGGGCCATCCAGCGGGTGGCGAGCCTATCTGGATTAGTGGACAAGGGATACCACCCCAGCCTAGGTACTGGGGCCCACCCCCTTTGCAGGCTTCTTTTGATGGATCCTCGGATCGTGTGGCTCTTTTCTTGAGTCAAGTCATCAGTCATTTGGACTTGTATGGGCATCTTTACCCATCGCAGTGGGCAATGGTAGTTACTGTTACGGGCGTGCTCACGGGAGAGGCAACCGATTGGGTGGCTGATCTCCACAGTGATCACGCTCGGGAGCTCACAAATGCAGGACAGTTTTTGGAGGCATTAAGAGTACGGTTTGAAGACGTATCCCGTACTAAAGCTGCTGAAGGTGAAATAGTCAACATACGGCAACGGGTAGGACCGTGAAAGAATATGTCAAAGAATTCAGGAAGGTGGCGGGGCGCCTACGTGCGTAGCCAGAGCGCCTTATTCCAATTCCAATTCCAATTCCAGCAGGGACTAGATAGAGAGATCCGGCAGGGGTGCATTTATCGTGGCCTTCCTCCAAAATTAAACAAATGGTTCAAAGCTGCCGTGGAACTGGACGTTGAGCTAAGGGACTTTAAGGACTTTAGGCTGCGAGGGGACGGACAGCGTAGACCCCCTTTGAGAGGAGTCCCCATGGGTCCTAGTAGGGGTCTGGCGAGAATGGAGGAGAAGGAGAGTCTGGGGCAAAGGCCTGCCCTATGGTGCTTTCGTTGTAACCAGCAAAACTGAGTTCCCATATCCTTTGAGCAGATGGATGGGACGATGTTAGGGGGTAAACCAGCTACACGGGTGACTGAACGAGTGCGTATGGCGATTGGGGAGCACTGGGAATTACTACATTTTATAGTAGTGGACCAGATGGTGGAACCCGTCATCTTAGGGCTAGCTTGGCTAGATAAATGGCGGCCCACTATATAGTGGGAGGGGGGTTATCGAAGGATACAGTTGGAACGTGGTCCAGAACCAACCCCTGAGCCGCCACAGCTACAGGAGTCAAAAGGAGAACCTGAGGAGATACTACATTCTGTAGCCCAGTTAAATACTGTTCCTCAGGTGTACCATGATCTTACCGCTGTATTTAGTGAGGAGGAATGCGAGGCTCTTCCTCCTCATCGCCCGACGGATTGCGCTATTGAGCTACTTCCTGCGACTAAGTTCCCTAAGCCCCGCATGTACTCCATGACCCCAAAAGAACTAGGCGAACTAAGGCAGTACATCGATCAAAACTTAAAGCGGGGGTTCATACAACCAAGTCGGGAGCACATAGCCACACCCGTGATGTTTCAGGAGAAAAAAGATGGCGGACTGAGGCTCTGCGTTGATTTTCGGGGCCTTAATGCCATATGCGTTGAACCCCTATATCCCCTCCCATTAATCAAGGATTTATTGGCCACATTGGCAAACGGGAAGATATTTACCAAACTTGATCTACGGGAGGCCTATTATAGAGTAAGAATTAGAAGCGGAGATGAATGGAAAACAACATTTAACTGCCCGCTAGGGAGTTACCAATTTAATGTAATGCCTTTTGGATTACAAGGGGCACTGGCCGTGTTCATGCAGGTGATTAACGGTGTACTACATGAGCATTTATATCGTGGAGTCCTCATTTATCTAGATGATATATTAATATACAGTGACACCTTAGAGGAACATATCGTGTTGGTCCGCCAGGTACTGGAAAAGCTATTAGCTGCCAAATTTTTCATCAAACTTTCAAAATGTGAGTTTCACAAACCGGCTATTGATTACCTAGGTTATCGCATCTCCCAAACTGGGATTGAGATGGATCCCAAAAAGGTACAGGCAGTGTTGGATTGGCAAGCCCCAAGAACCAGGAAACAAGTGCAAAGTTTCCTGGGGTTTGCCAATTTCTATAGACAATTCATTCCTGGGTTTGCCCAAGTGGCTTTACCGTTGACTGAATTGCTATGAACCAAACACCAACCTGGCAAAGCCTGCCCCTCACGGGTCATTGAATGGTCACCCCAGTGTCAAACAGCCTTTGACACTCTGAAACAATTGTTTGTACAGGAACCTATACCGAAACATCCCGACCCAACCAAACCATATATTGTTCAGGCGGATGCAAGCGATGTGGTGGTAGGGGCGGTTTTGTTACAGCAAACACCAGAGGGGGAGTTACGGCCTGTGGCATACACATCTCGGAAGCTATGGCAAACTGAACGAGGTTGGGCTGTGTGGGAGAAAGAGGTGATTGCGGTGAGGTGGGCATTGTTGACTTGGCGACATCTACTGGAGGGTTCTGTGCAGACATTTGAGGTCTGGACAGATCATAAGAACCTGGAGGCACTCCAGAAGCCAAGAAAACTGTCGCCCAAACAGGTATGCTTGGCCCAATATTTCCAACGGTTTAATTTCCGTCTGCGTTATATCCCTGCGGGGCGAAACTTCTTGGCAGATGCCCTTTCTAGACTGCCACAGTATCACAGCAAAAGAGAGGAAATAGTGCAGGCGCTGATACCACCCCAAGGGGGCGAGACAAGTGGCTCAAAGCCCCAATGACACCGCCTGGCACCAAGAAATATGGAACGCTATGGGAGGGGACAACTGGGTACAACAACACAGGAGGGATATAGTGCTAAAACACAGGCTGGCTTGGAAGGGGGATAAAATATACGTCCCACAATCAGTGCGGCATCTAATCCTGCAAAGATGCCATGATGTCAAGACAGCGGGGCACTTTGGTTTTGTTAAAATGTTGCATTTAATACGTAGACAGTTCTGGTGGCCTCGGTTACGAACTGATGTACATAAATACACCTCTCAATGTCCCATATGTATTACAACCAAACCAAGAGTAGGGCGACCACCTGGCCTATTACAAACAGTGGCATGTCCAAGAAGGCCATGGGATGACATCACTATGGACTTCGTTGTGGAATTACCCAAAAGTAATGGATATACGGTGATTTGGACCGTTATAGATTTATTTTCCAAACAAGCTCATTTCATCCCTTGCAAGGGACTTCCATCTGTCCATAAATTAACCACCCTATTCATTCAACATATATATTGCCTACATGGGGTCCCCCGTAAAATCATATCTGATAGAGGGGTCCAATTTACCGCTCGCTTTTGGCGCCATTTCATAAAGACAATAGGATCATCCCAGGGACTCAGTTTGGCCTACCACACAAATACCAATGGTGCAGCGGAACGAGCTAATGCGATGGTGGAAAAATACCTACGTAGCTATGTGTCATATAGACAAACAGACTGGTCAGATCTCATCCCTTTCGCGGAAGTGGCATATAATAATGCGGTACATCGCAGTACCGGATATAGTCCTTTCCGCATAGTAACGGAGAGAATTCGTTCCGATCCCCGAGCTAGAGATGAAACCACGGGATGCCTGCTCCCCATCTGAATGGAGTGACAGAATTCGAGAAATATGGGGACAGGTAGAAAAAGCATTGAATCTAGCTTTCCAAGAACAAAAGAAATATGCTATCGGAAAAGAAACAGACAACCGCAGTTTAAAACTGGGGATAGAATATACCTATCCACTAAATACATCAAACTAAGGGTTCCTAGCAAAAAGTTAGGTCCAAAATATCTAGGTCCCTTTAGAATCATTAAGATCATAAACCCAGTAACGGTCGAATTGGACTTACCACCTTTTCTAGGAAAAGTCCACCCAGTATTCCACTGTAGTTTGTTAAAACTCGCAGAAACCCCATTACCCACTCAGGTCTCTAACGGTACAGATGACCATTACGAAATAGAACAGATACTTGATGTAAAAAAGACAAAAGGGCAACTCAAATATCTAGTAGTGTGGAAAGGCTATCCCCATACTGAAGCCTCATGGGTAGCCGAGAACAATATCAATGCACCACGCCTAATGTGCAGATTCTATAGACAATTTACGTGGAAGACAAAACCTTAACACCATGTTCTTCTATCCTTTCCAGAAAGGATCCTGGTAGAGGGGGCCGCCTGTCATGGTCAAATCCAACCCCGACAGATCGAGACCGCAGATACCACTCACTGAGTACATACATGGAGGGTAGGGAGCACTGTGGTGGGTGATGGGCACAAACCGGGTGGATGCTCTCCCGACGAGGAAAACGTAACCTTGTCCAGCACAGAGTGATGACGACACCAACTCAGCGCAGCTGACGGGCGTGGCGCAGTGCGGGATAATTTAAGTCAGCTGTGAGGTGGTAGTTCCCAACGCTGTTATTGAGCAGGAAGCAGCCTGTCTGTACCGTTTCTGCTGGGAGCGAAATAAATCAAGATTCAACCCACTTTTCGCTGTGTTGTTATCCTTCGCAGACAGTGCGGTCTGACAACCAGAAAGAATGGACTGCAAAGAATGCATCGTAAACCTTCGATACACAACAAATTTATTCAAACTCTTCAAATTCAAAATGGGCCTCCAACCACCTGAAGCCTTAGGAACCAGGAACACAGATGAATAAAATCCCTGTCCGCACTGGTCAGGGGGAACAGGCTTAATAGCCTGGATATCTAATAAATGCTGTATAGCCGCCTCCATAAGGCCCCGCTGAACAGGATCCCTAGAAACTGGACAGCGAAAAAAGAACGTCGGGGGAGGGGAGATGAACTCTAATGACAAGCCCAAACGAATGGTCTGGCGGACCCAGGAATCCTCCATAATCTCCTCCCATCGGTCAGTGAACAGGGCCAGTCTGCCACCAATGGGGGCTTGCTGCTACATCTTACTTATTGCGGCGAGACCCCCTGCCCCCGAAGCCCCGGAAGGGTCTACTGGGCTGAGCCAGCCTGCCTCTACCTCCAAGGGCAGCTCTATCCTGGGAAAACCCAGCTCAGGACTGGAAGGGCCGCTGCTGATGGGGAAAGCCTGCCTCAGCTCCCCCCTGCCTGTAGGAGGGCCGCCCGAAATACGGATGAGGGCAGAAAACCACTCGCCTGCTCTGGGAGGGGAGCACCTTTCTCTTATCCCTGGTCTCAATCAGGAGAGAATCGAGGGCTTGACCAAATAAATGATCTCTTTGAAAGGGGGCAGATGCCAGCTTCCATTTATTTTTGGCATCCATGCGCCAATGACGTAGCCACAGCATGCGTCTGGCGGTGACCTGAGAGGCCATGGCCCTAGCCGAGAACTTGGCAGCCGCCAAGGTAGCATCAGCTGTATACTCCGACGACGCCAGGATCTTTGAAAGGTGCTGGTGAGCCTGGACATCATCCGGGGACAGGTGAGATTGTAATTGACGAAGCCAGTGCACCGAGGCCCTGGTAAAGAAGGAAGCAGCCTACGAAGCCCAAACAGCCCAGGAGTCGGCTACGTGAGCCCTACGCAGAGTGGTCTCTTCACGCCTGTCATCCGCCTTCAAAGCGTCCTCGGCATCCGTTGGCAGAAGAGGAGGTCAGAGCAGTTACAGGAGCATCCACCTTCCGCACCTCGAGTAAGGAAATCCAATCAGGATCCACCGCAAAAAAGACGGCCCTCCAGACTAGAGGCCGTGGCAGGGGAGACCCACTGACGCTTAACCAGCTCCAAGAACATCCCTGGCATAGGGATGGTATCCTCCTCCACTGTGGCCTTGGTGAATAAATAATCATCCTGATCCGGGGCTCCAGAGGAAGCGCCTGGAGTCCCAGCGTGAGCTTCCATGTCCCAATCAAAACCTCACTGACTGCCTCCAAACTCTGCTCAGAAATAGCCGGAGAAGCCGGATCTAAATAGTCTTCCTCCTGATCACTGGATTCCAAGGGAGCAGCCTCTGGCTTCCGAGTGCGGCTAGTCGAAGGTACAGGCTGCTGCTGCTGCTGCTGGCCCTCAGCCAGGACCCGCCTCACTGTCTGCTCAACCCATTGCTGCAACATTTGGGAAACTGCCCCTTCTCCAAGGGCAGACTGACCAAGGCCCAGAACAGCAGGAGGCAGATTGGCTGTAGGTGCTGGCGCCTGTGGTGCAGAAGAAGCCGAACCAGGTTGAGAGACCCTGGGCCTCTCGGGAGACCAGGTAGGAGGAACTACCCCCGCAGCCGAAGGTTGAGGGGCTTGGTGAGCAGCTGAGGATACTGATGGTTGACCCACGGGGTTGGAGGAGGGCGAAACCAGTGCTCCAGTTCCAACTGTAGCTCTGGCGAATTCCTTGTCCAATGCCTTCTGCCTAGTCCGCGCAGACTTCTCCTCTGCCTTAAAAGACTTCTTGGTAGCCCTGGCTTTAGCACTGATCTTGGCTGCTGCTGCCAGGCTGGCCGATCTAGGTTTGGCTGCCACCCTACCAGCTCTCTCAGGCTGGAGAGACCCGGCCCCTTCAGAGGTAGAACCCTGTCTACCACTGTCTTCCATGACAAGCCTCTAAAGGAAAAAAATAAAAATAAAAATAGAAAGCAGGTAAATATATACAAAAAAAAAAAACCTCTAGGCAGAAAAACAAATCCCAAAGCAATGGGGCAGGTCAAGGCTGTGGCCACCAGACTGAATCCAAGGCAGCACTCTGATGAATTGCTTCATTGAGGCCAGACAAGGCTGCAAAGCTAGCCCTCAGGCACACAGAACAAAAGGTGGTAGGAAACGAAACCAGAAATCCCCCCAAAAAGGGGGAGGGATTCCAGTAACCATCAGGGCAGTTATACCACGCTGGGAAATTGAAAGAGAAACTGGAAAGTCTCCCAATCCGCAAAAAGTCAAAAGGATAAAAACCAAAAGGTCAATTTAAAAGAAATGAACATTAAAAAATTAAAAGAAAGTGATTGTCCCAGGTTAAAAGGCTGGCGTGATCACACGGCTCTGCCCATGTGCTCCTCCAAAAATGAGCGCCCGCAATGAAAAACCACAGCCCAGAACCAGTCCACACCCAGGCTGGAACAGGCTGGTATGACTGGACAACCCCCCCCTGGTAACGTGCCCAAGCTCTCAGAGGCTGGCACGTCCAGAAAAGGGCAGATTAAAACAAATGCGGCAAGAGCCCCAGCCAGGAACAGCTGCGTCTCCCAGTTTCAACTCAGTCTTGAGCTCATTATGACTTGTTGAGAGTGGTTCTCGGTTTGAATTACAAAATTGGATTAAGTTTGCATTGCTGACAGTTTATATTGCCTTTCTAGCAGCGGGAGATGCTAGATCTTGGTTCGATCTTGCTGCGATTTTGCTGCGTTGCCGACACTGCACAACAGCTGTTGAGAGCTTCAGCGGCGGCTGTCTGCAGTTGCCATTTGGCGAGTCTTCAGGCAGCAGCCGCCATTATCGGAGGACGGGCAGCAAGAGGAGCCCAGGGCCCGAAGCTGTGGAGGATTAATGTTGCGTGAGTGTGGTGTGCTGAGTGCTTGGGATGGTGGTGTCATGAATGGTGGGCGGCATTAGGGGCAATTGGTTCCTTTCTTGTTCCCTTTTGGAGCTGGGCTGGCATGAGGCAAGAACATTGGCAGCAGCCATTTGGTGCCAAGTGTGGTGGTTGATGGATAGCGGTGGTGGCAGCCATTTTGACTACCATTATCATGGCAGCTTGCCACGCAGCTTGTAAAAGGGCTCGGTTTCCAGCCCTCAGCTACAAAAGCAGTCCTTGGAGGCAGTGTGAAGGGCCCTAGGTCCGATCCCACCATAGGCCTCCAAGGTGATCAGCACTGGAAGAGGAGCTTGGCACAACAGGTCTTGTCACCTAATAGCAGTGTGCACCATTTTGTCCTAGAGCATGGAGGGCTGGAGGCCTGATACCGCTTGTGACTTGGAAGGCTTACTCAGAGCAGGCCTCAGGTTCGGGGCTGGTGTTGCTTTGAGCTGCACCCGCTTAGAGCCAGATTGCAATAGGGGCGGCTGGTGGGCTTCTACACAGTTTACGAGGTTGGCTGCAGCAGGAACAGTAGGCCCAGCACGGTGTGGTGTCTCAGAGTGGTGACAGCAGCAGCACAGGACTGGTGAAGTATACTAACCTTCCAGCATGATACCTGGTTGGGGGGCTCCTACAGTAAGGCGATTGGGTGATCATTATAACTATTGGCATGGCCTTGGAAGCCTTGTTTAATGACCCTCTGGAGAGAGGTGAGGGCTCTCACTCCCAGGGGACAGCTAGGCGCTGTTCCAAGTGCCGGTATCATAAAACTAAGAGTGGGAACAAGGAGGCTGCGGCTAAGTTGATATCCATCAGGAGGCCTTCCAAAGCCCAGGAAAGGGTGGAACAGTGGTTACAAAAAGCACTAGAGAAACAAGTTGAGAAAGGAGTTAAGGCTGCTTGGAAGCGCATACATCTCAGTTCCCAGGGGGAGTTCAGGCCTAGAGTTAGCAAAGGCTTGGCCCAGTTTGTAGAATCAATTGATTTGGATCTTGAGTTATTGGCTGAACCAGGCCCGCCCTCTTGCCTTATGCCCTCTGCATCATTGTCTCCACTGCCCCTAGGAGGGGAGTCGAGCAGGGGGGTGAGACCTTCCCCAGCAGCCTCTCTCATCCAGACGGCGGCGTTGGAACGTCAGCCTGAGGGTCCAGAAATGGATCACGGAGGGTCCAGAAATGGATCACGGAGGCGGTACTGCACAGCTTTGAAGCCGGCAGATGTCACAACAGACCAGCAACAGTTAGTCCGAGGTGTCCGTTCAGGACTGATACCATCAGTTTACAAAGTAGAGAAGGTTAGTGTCCCAGCAAAGCTCTTACTCCTCAGACTCAGCCTCTGAGACCGGAGGCTCCTTATCCATGGAGGGGTCCCAATTGGAGCAGGAGTTGTCGGAGGAGGAAGGCCTGATGCTGGAACAGCCCGTGTTCAAAGGGCTGTTCAGGCCTCACTTGTTCAAGGCCCTGCTCTTTAAGGCAAAGACCTCTACAAGGTTGGGAATGACTACCACTAGTCTCAGAGTAGCAGGGGTGGAACAGGATCAGGCTGAGTTGCTCTTTTCTGAGCCAGCTACCGCACCCCAGTTATTTTTAGATATGATACAAAAGGAGTGGTCTTCACCAGGGTTCCATTTTACAGATAATTCAGTGCTTAATATTTGTTATTTGTTATTTGTTATTTGTTATTATATAATTTGTGCTTGCTTATCCATATTTCACTGGTTTCTATCCTTTGTCCCATATTTACATATGCCAAAGGAAAGAATGTTATACATTTTTTGTGTGTAGAAATGTTGTGGAATATATTATGGGATTATTAATATTTTGATAAATTTCTGGGAATTATTTTACTGACCCAATTATCTAATAAGCATTTCACTATATAAGTCTTTGCCCACAGTGTCTTTCAATGTTCAATAGGGAAACAAATGTTCTGTCACTTTCATTATATTTGATTGCATTTTATCTATTTTAACAGTATTTGTTTAAATACAGTAAATCAGCTCACAATATTTTCACAGTCATATTGTCAGAATAAATTCAATTCCTTCTGATGAAATTTTGCTTTTGCTATCCTAGAGAGAATCGCTGTCTAGTCAATAAGAGATGCAGAAAACTTTCTTTTCCAGTCAAATTTCCTTAAGCTTCTCTGTAGCTCGCAGACAATTTTGTACACCTATAACTATTAGAGATTTGGGATAAAATTGCTCTTACTTTGGTTGTGAATAACTATACTGAAAATTGTACAAGCATATTTGAGTAACAATATGTGTATGTTAAATATTATATCCATTTGATTATTGTTCAAGAAAATGTGAATAGAGGAATAAAAGGTTTAGTCAAAGTAGAATATACTGTTTATTAACATTAAAATACTATGTCAAATTTGGGCCACCTATTCTAAAAGCAAGGGAAGAATTTGGTAGTTTAATATTTTGTTTTTCCTGAAAGGGATTCCAGCCTGGCTAAACTAATATTTTTGCAAACATGTTTAAATTAGTTGCTGTGTACAGCCTACTTTTGTATTTGTAACAATATGACTGGACAGAGTGTCTTTTCAAAACATTTTTTCTCCCAGCTGTGGAATGAACTTTTCAAATTAATACAAGGCAAAGCATTCATGAGATTTCAGTTAAGAGTCTACCTTTAACTAGTTTAGCAAACTGTCTCCTAAACCAGTCAGTTCTTCTTCAGTGTGACACATAGAACATACCCATAGTAGAGTTCTGCAAAGCCTTTCCAAAGGGCTATTTGCATACCATGTTGAGACAAACAAATTATCGCTCCTCAGAATATCAAGCAGCCATATTCTGTAGAAGGAAGATATCTGTGGGAAGGAGTGCTTTTTACTGGTATTGACTGCTTTGTGGGTTGACATTTGAGTTTGTTAAAAGTGGATTCATGAGCCTGCCCATTCTTGCCACCACTTCACTTGCTTCCCAAACACTGCCATTGCCACTGCCACCACTCAATGCTCTGCTTTTCTCCCCCTTGGTGACAGCATAAATGTTATGCTTATTCTGTGTCAACTTTCAATCCATCTTTCTATGGAATGTCAAAGGGGTTAGATTGGATTGCTATCATAACAAATTTGATGAGTAGGAAACATTTAGAGAATGTTTAAAAGAGCCTCGGTGGCGCAGTGCTAAGTGTTTCCACTTAGTTCCATCTGCCTGCAATTAGTGCCTGTTCGAATGTCACCAGGCTCAAGGTTGACTCAGCCTTCCATCCTTTTGAGGTAGGTAAACTGAGAACCCAGATTGTTGGGGGCAATAAGCTGACTTTTTAAAATGCTGCTGGGGGGGAGGAAGGCCTAATAAACAGGCATATACAAGGAATGAAGGTATTGCTAAGTACATTGATTTGTGCTTAATAAATTTTAAGTCTCCCTGAGTCTCTGGAGAAGGGCGGGATATAAGTTGAATTAAAAATTTTTTTTAGAGATACTTGACTGAACTGCCACTATCTTGGTATGCTCAGTAAGATTAGGGAACAGTTTGTTCCTCTGGTATTTCTACTATTACAGTTCCTTAGGGTGTTTCCTTGTTACTTTCAAATCCTTTACCCCTCTTTAAAACCATCATGAAGCCATCATATTAATTGTATTCAAGCCCTCCAGTGTTTCTCCAGTGCCCACTAGCAAATGTGTGGAAACTGGGATTGCTATCTGCATAGACGATTTATTTGCTTTCCTTTTTGATATAGCAAAAGTAAGGATTAGGGTTAGGGTTCAAGCAAGTATGGTGATAAGAAGAGGGCTCAAGGAGGGCTCTATAGCTGCTCAGTGGCTGACCTCAGATGAGTTTTCCCTTGATCCACATTAAACTATATGAATTAGTGAAATTCTTCTATACCAAAGGTGCAAAGTATGCTGGCTTCTTGCCACTTGTACCATGGGAGCAGAGGTGGTGGCCCACTTCACAGATATGTGGAAAGTGAGGTTTCAGGTTCAAACTAGATGGAAGCTGGCAGATGGTACCAGTAGACATATATACAAGACTATTGCCAGGGAAAAGGGACTCAGAGTCTCCTTAGAAATGGTGTTTCTTAATATATTCCAAAATGTTGTTTTGAATTCCATTGATTTAGTGATCTATGATCTATTTAAGTATAACCGTCTGAAGTACTACTTCATGACAGATCGCATGCCATGCCACTCCATTTAGAGTTGGCTTCTACACCATTTGTTATTCCCCCCAACACATCCCCACCCTGATCAGTGTAGTGACAACCATTTATATGAACTTTGGTTCCAGCCAGTACAAAAATGGTACGAAATGTACTCTAGCAATGCTTCAAGTGTGGGATTCCTGGTTTTCTAAAAAGGATTGTTTCTTCAGCCAGGCTCCTGGAATATGGAACTATTTGTGATCAGTAAACAGTGAACATCTGAAACAGTGAACATCTGAAACATGGTCTAATGTTTTGGATTGAGGAAGACTCCCTTCTCAGCCAATTGGCAAAGAACAGTTTATCTCTTATATGTATGCCTGACTCATGGATAGATTTTATACACACATACACAAGCCTTGATCTATGCATTTATGTATTTTTATAGCTTCATGGAGCCTTCATTTAAAAATGTTAGAATTTTTTTAGAATTAATTGGGTTATATCATGGCTGAAGCTATAACTCAGGACATGCAGGAACACCAGATGGTTTTGTTTTTAAAAGCAGGGTGGATAAAAATCAATGATTTTTTTAAAAAAATAAAAAAAATCGGATTTTTTTGATTTAAATCGGATTTTTTTATTTAAATCAGATTTTTTTTATTTTTATCAAATTTATTTTAATAAAATGCTTTTGGAGTAAAAATCTATCAAAAGATTATTTTCTATTTAAGACACATTAATAGTTTAGTTTATTCAGCATGACATGGAACTTAGTTATGTAGCAGGAGGCTGTAT
>JANHFM010203499.1:0-10000 GCA_032468115.1 Grayia smithii
GAATGACCCTGTGTATCCTGAACCTTCCCCCCTCCTCCCCGCCCCCCGCATTTGCGACCTTCAAAGGGCTTAGGCTGGTGACTGGCATGAGCCCTCCCAGGCTCTGCCCAAATTTTACCTCCCTCCCCCCTCCTGGGTCCCCTTAAAAATCCGAATTAAACAACGGTTTAAAAAAGGCCCTTAAGCCCCATTGTCGGGCTGTCAACTAATGCCCGACATACTCACAAAACGTTCGTACATACACTGGGGTGATGGTGATGGACTTATGGTGAAGGACGAGCTACTAGTGATCCAACGGGGACAGCTGATGAACCACACATCCGCCCCTGCTCAAGCAACAGACGCATGCGCACAAAGCAACACCATCCAACAATCCATTAACATTGAGCAGCTGGGGAGCGGAAGGGGTGTGGGCGGGGCGTGGGCATGGCACACGGGATCTTTAAAAACTCCAATGCATTAGCCTACTCTCTATTGTGAACTTTATGCTGGATGGCTACATTCTACTTTTTGTGTAAGATTAAACCACGTTTATTCCTGATCCTCAGAGCTGTGTTTGGTTATTTTCAGCATACCAAGAGTAGAGTGATAGAAAGTTCACAATCCCCCACCCAAAGACTACTTTCCTCGGTTTGTTTGCTACGTTTCCAACCAAGCCAGCATGGCTGAGGGCACTAACGGAACGGAGGGAGCGCAGGTTGAGGCTCAGGTTTCTACAGACGAGGTGAGCCCAGACCCGTCCACCTCGGTAGCGGAGGCAGTAGTGAGACCCAAGGAATGACTTTCTACTGTGATGGCGCCCGAGAAACCTGGGGGTGAGGGTGAAAAGCAAGATCCGTCGTCTGGTTGGTGGTGGCACAGTTCCGCATTGCAAGCATCACCTAAGGGAACGGATAAAGAGCCGCCGCTCCAGCCAGCTGATTCAGCTCAATGGCGCGAACGGCGTTGGGTAGAGGATGAGGACTCAGAATGGAGCCGTTCTATGTTACCGTGGTCGGAAACAATGGATATCTTACGTGAGCGTTTTGGGGAAGCCAGTTTCCGTGACACCCCATCTTGGCAGCCGTGGATGGAGGAGGATGCCAGGGGCGCAGGAGCTCAGTGGAAGGTTGCAGAAAGGCAAAAGTTTAAACTAGCAAGTCCAAAGCTCCGCATAGCATCAGATGCCCAAGGAGCTGGCAGGGGGGAGGGCAGAGGCCCTAACGTAGAGCGGAGCTGGCGTCAACCCCAGACAGAGAGGAGGCAAGGGCCGGATGTCCTAGAAGGGTGGAAACGGACGCCTACCAAGGACCAACCAGAACGGGGGCATTTCAAGCCGCTGGGCTGCGTTACGGTGCTCCCCCTGCTGGACCGGTATGGTATGGGCCTCCTTGGACACAGCAAGTTGCTATGTGGGGAACTCCTCCTATACAAGCTGCTTTTGAAGGGAGTGCAGATAGGGTAGCACTTTTCATTAGTCAAGTTCTTACACACTTTGACTTATACGGTCACCTATACCCATCGCAATGGGCGATGGTGGTGGCCATCACTGGAGTATTATCTGGAGAGGCCGCAGACTGGGTAGCGGATCTGCACACAGAACATGCACGTGAATTAACAAATGCAGGCATGTTTCTGGAAGCCCTTAGAACCCATTTTGCTTCACCAAAGGGGTCGTTCGGCCAAGGAATACGTGCAGGCATTCCGGAAGATAGCCAGACGCCTGCGAGTGTGGCCAGAAAGAATGAAGGTACATCAATTTAAGATCGGATTAGACAAAGATATCAGACAGGCATGTGTATACAGGGGCCTACCACCAAAGCTAAGTGACTGGTTTAAGGCTGCAATTGAGTTAGACCTTGGTTTACGTGAGTTCAGGGGTAGAACCATACCCACCACTCCCCTACCTTCTCCACGAAAGCCACCTGAACGGGTACCGGTGAAACCTGGACAGCAGCCTGGTGTATTAACAGCAACTGGACCTCCTACCCGGAAAGGAGGTGTCACATGTTTCAGGTGTAATCAATTTGGCTATCGGGCGGTAGATTGCCCAAATCCCCCTGTTCAGGTGCCTACAGTACAAACCCTAGTTCCTCGTGAAGTGGCCAAGGTCCACTCGACCATGGAAACACCCAGAGCGAGGTTCAAGCGAGAAATGGACACCACTCCAGAAGACCGAAGGCAGAGCATAGAGCAGACCATCCCAGGAACACCCATGAGTACGCCAGGGACTGACAAGGACATGGAAGAGGATGATCCAATGGTAAGTGGGCCTATTCATTTGTTTTTGATCCCTGTGCGACTACGGCATAAGCTCACGTCAATAGACAGTGAACACTATGCCTTAATTGATTCAGGATGTACTCGTCTTATGAGACAGTCGTTTGTGGACATGCTAGGTCTTTCAGTGCGCCCATTGAAAGTACCTGTCTCGTTTGAACAAATGGATGGGTCTCTATTGGGGGGTCGACCGGCCACTCACGTTACAAAGCCAGTCCGATTAATGATAGGGGAACACTGGGAGACACTATGTTTTATAGTAGTGGATCATATGGTGGAAGCAGTGATCTTAGGTTTGGCATGGCTAGACAAATGGTAGCCAGTCATTTGGTGGGAGGGGGGCTTCCGCAAATTAAGACTGGAACTTGGGCCGGAACCTAGTGGATGTTCGGTAGGGCCTAACATGTTGGGGGGGGGCACGGATAGGTTAGCAACAGCAACAGAGGCAAAGGTACAACCCTATCCCAACGTGTATAACGACCTAGCCACTGTATTCAGCGAAGAGGAGTGCGATCGGTTGCCTCCTCATCGACCAACTGACTGCGCTATCGAACTGCTTCCTGGCGCTAAACTTCCCAAGCCTCGAATGTATGCCATGACCCAGAAGGAATTGAAGGAATTTATATCGATAAAAATCTACAAAGAGGGTTCATTCAACCGAGTAGGTCCCACATGGCTGCACCTGTAATGTTTAGGGAGCAAAAGGACGGGGGGGTTACGTTTATGTGTGGACTTCAGGGGGTTGAATGCTGTATGTGTGGAACTGGTGGAACTGGTGTATCCTCTTCCACTTATCAAAGACCTGTTGGCAGCGTTAGCAACAGGAAAGATATTCACCAAATTAGACCTCCGTGAGGCTTATTACTGAGTAAGGATCAAGGCCGGGGATGAGTGGAAAACCACTTTTAACTGCCCCTTAGGCATTTAAAATTTAAAGTAATGCCTTTCAGTTTGCAAGGAGCCCCCGCAGTATTCATGCAGGTTGTAAACGAGGTTTTACATGAATTCCTGTATAAAGGGGTTCTCGTCTACTTAGACGATATTCTTATTTATAGCAACTCCATGGCAGAACACATTCAGCTCGTGAGACAGGTTTTGAAGAAATTGATGGAAGCCAGATTGTTTGTGAAGTTGTCAAAATGCGAATTCCACAAAACGCAAATAGACTATCTAGGCTATCGCATTTCAGCACTGGGAGTGGAAATGGATCCAAACAAGGTTCAATCGATAGTGGACTGGTCACCACCCCAAACACGTAGACAACTTCAAAGCTTTCTGGGTTTCGCCAATTTCTATCGGCAATTCATCCCCCACTTTGCTCAAATTGCACTACCATTAACCGAGTTGTTAAAAACGAAACCAGAACATGGGCGAATTCGGCCTGGGAGACCAATAGTGTGGGATGATGCCTGCCAAACTGCATTCGACACCTTGAAGCAATTGTTTGCGTGTGAACCTATCCTCATCCATCCTGATCCATCATTACCATTCATAGAACAGGTGGATGCAAGCGATGTAGCGGTTGGAGCTGTCCTATTACAGAAAACCGCTCAGGGGGATCTACACCCGTGTTCATATACATCCCGAAAGTTTATGCCAACCGAACGAGCCTGGGCTATTTGGGAAAAGGAAGCCTTCGCTATTAGATGGGCTCTTTTAACCTGGAGTCATTTACTAGAGGGATCTGACCACCCATTTGAGGTCTGGTCAGATCACAAAAATTTAGAGGCATTACAGCAACCCAGAAAACTATCCCCAAAGCAGGTTCGGTGGGCCCAGTATTTCAGCCGTTTTCGGTTCACTTTAAAGTACATTCCCGCGGGGAAGAATTTTTTAGCAGATGCACTATCCAGGTTACCGCAATAGAATTCAAAACGTGATGATGTGGTACAGGCCTTGCTTCCCACCATGCAGGCAGCCAAACATATCTCTCCTACCGTAAAGCACAACCCATGGGTAACAGAATTACAGAGGTTAGTGAAACAAGATCCCTGGGTAGTAGCTAACCCAACTAAGATAACAATAAAGGATGACATGGCATGGAAAGGACATTTGCTATACGTACCCAAGCCACTCCGGGAAAAGGTCCTTCAACGATGCCACGATGTTAAAACAGCAGGACATTTTGGCTTTATTAAAACGTTACACTTATTACTGAGACAATTCTGGTGGCCGGGTCTAAGGAAAGCTGTATATGAGTATACAAAAGCCTGCCCAATTTGTGCAGCCACCAAACAAAAAATAGGAAAACCATCGGGTCTCTTACAACAAGTGGCCACTCCTAATCAACCATGGGATGAAGTGGCGATGGATTTTGTGGTAGATTTACCAAACAGTGCAGGATATACAGTAATATGGACAGTTATTGATATATTCTCAAAACAGGCTCACTTTATATCATGTAAGGGGTTGCCATCAGCGAGACGATTAGCCACTTTGTTTATAAAACACTTATACAGATTACATGGAGTCCCACACAGAATTATATCAGATAGAGGGGTCCAATTTACAGTGGCGTTTTGGCGCCACTTTCTGAAGTTGATCGGGTCTTCGCAAGGCCTCAGTTCAGTTTACCACCCGTGTACCAATGGAGCAGCTGAGAGGACCAATGCGATGGTAGAGAGATACCTCCAAAGCTATATTTCCCATCAACAGTCAGACTGGTCTGAATACCTGCCATTTGCTGAGGTGTCCTATAACAATGCTGTGCACTCTAGCACAGGCTTCAGTCCATTTCAAATTGTAAGCGGGCAGGAGTTTCAGGCTATACCAGAACTACCCAAGGCAGGGAACATACCGACAAGTCCCACAGAGTGGATAAAGAAGCTACGAGACACGTGGGAACCGGTACAAAAGGCTTTAATACAAGCGTTTAAGGCATATCAAACCCAGGCTGACAAAAAGTGTCAACCCAGTGTACAGTACAAGGTGGGCGACAGAGTCTACCTGTCCACAAAGTATATTAAATTGCACATCCCATGTAAAAAACTAGGACCTAAATTTGTTGGACCATTTTCCATTGAATGGATAATAAACCCGGTAACAGTACGGTTGACCCTACCTCCCTTAATGGATAAAATACATCCAGTCTTTCATGTGAGTCAATATATCAAACCAGGACCTGTACAGGGAGACTATTATGAGGTCGACCGCATACTAGACGCCCGACTAATATGGGGGAAGGTAAAATACCTGATACATTGGAAGGGATATCCTCCCGATCAAGATACATGGGTTAGTAACACGGATCTGAAAGCACCCAAGTTACTAACCCGATTTTATAAAAAATATCCATGGAAACCCAAACCCTAACTGTTGTTGTTTTATCCTTACAGAAGGGAGAATGGTAGAGGGGCCGCATGTCGGGCTGTCAACTAACGCCCGACATACTCACGAGACATTCGTACATACACTGGGGTGATGGTGATGGACTTATGGTGAAGGACGAGCTACTAGCGATCCAACGGGGACAGCTGATGAACCACACATCCACCCTTGCTCAAGCAACAGACGCTTGCGCACAAAGCAACACCATCCAACGATCCATTAACATTGAGCAACTGGGGAGCGGGAGGGACGTGGGTGGGGCGTGGGCACGGCGTGCGGGATCTTTAAAAACTCCAATGCATTAGCCTGCTCTCTATTGCGAACTTTACGCCGGATGGCTACATTCTACTTTTTGTGTAAGATTAAATCACATTTATTCCTGATCCTCAGAGCTGCGTTTGGTTATTTTCAGCATACCAAGAGTAGAGTGATACCCATTTAGTGACATGCTACCTCTCAGGGTTCCAAAGCCTGTCAAGGGCAGATTGCTTTAAAGAGGTTGGCCAGCCCTGTGAGAGGGGAGAGTCTCGCAAGGCATAAAGCTGTGCTGCAGTGTAGGCCAGACAGTGGTAGGATGATGGTAGGTGGCAGTAATGGGTGAGTAGATGGAGAGTTTATAGTGGTGGTGCAGATGGTAATACAAATGTCCAGAGATCCTGGTGTTCCAATGTTCCACAGCCCTCTCACAACAGTGGAGGGTCACAAGCTGCGATGATCTGCCCTGGGATGGTGCCTCTAGCCGTTCTCTCATGATGGTTAGGGCAGAAAGCTAGCAATGGCAGCGGTGGTATCCCAGGTGGAGGCACAGCAGTCATGGTCCAAGTTGTGACCTGGGGTATCTGGATCCAAACAAAAGGCACAACCCACTCCTCAGCAGGGCAGACCGCAAGCTGGATCTTGGCAGGGATAATGGATAGAAGGGTGACAGTAATAATGGCTGCCCAAAATAGATGGAGAAGATTGCAGTCAGATGGATTCAACTGCCTGAGCCAGGGCAGAGGAACCAGGATAAGCAAAGGCAACAGGGGGAATGGTTCATAAGCGATCCAGGCTGGTTACAGAGATGATAATAACAGCCCCCACAAACCAAAATCGGGGCCAGAGGGCAGCAACCAAGCACTGGAAAGAGGGTAAGGTGGATAGAAAAGCCCCCTGGCAGTAAGGCGGTCCCTCTGAATCAGAGGCCCAGCTGCCTGAAGGAAATGGCAGCTGCTGCTGAAGGAGGCCTGGAACCCCTAAAAAGAGCCCATGACCACAGCAGGCCAAAACCACCTGCTTGGTCGCAAAGAACATCCAATCCAGATGGTGGGGAGGGGAGGGAAAAGGGGGGGGGAAGAGGCCACATTGATGGAAACCAGTTTCCCCCACAGTCACCGAGCCATTCCACTGTTCCACAGGCTCGGGCTGCATCGGGGGGGGAGGCAGGCCTCTTCCCCCTCAATACCTCCACTGCTAGCGCCGCCACAATTCTCCACCGCCACCGCTGTTGTTCGCTCCTCTCACTCCTTGGCGAGCCAAGCCAGGCCTCACCAGGTCACAGAGCCGCAGATGCTACAGCTGCCACTGCTCCCAAAAACCTCCTCCTCATTGAGCAGCGGCCGCTGTGGTCGCTATCGCAACACCATCCCTCATTGGCTCCCCTCCTTAGTTCGCAGCGCCACGCCATCTTAGGCCACATCCAAACTCCTTGGCCGAGCATGGCGGGCCCGTTTCGAGCCTCGTTCTCACCGCCGCTAGCTCAACACAGAGCAATGGGGAGCTCTGCCGATCCTCTAGATCTTCAGACTGCTAGGTGAGAGCTTCAGCTGTCAAAATGCCCTCATGCAGCTCGCCCAGCAATGCTGCCAGCCGTACCAACAGGACCACAACCGCGATAGACCGCCATCTTCAGGCATGACGGTCTGTTAATAATTGTCAATTGTTAGGGGTGAATCAGTTAGTTGAATATGTCAAGAATCAATAATTAATATAATTCCAGAGGAGTCCTTGTCGCAACCATATTTTTCTTGTAACTATGTTATACATCCTGTTCGACATTCTCCAAGTAGATGTTCTTTCATGTTTAAGAGTGGCAGAGAAGAAATTGATTTTTTTTTGTTTGCCACTCTGAAAAAAATCACATACTGAAAGATGTCAGTAGAAACAGATGCATCCAAGTTTTTTGCATCTTATATTTATGGACATAGATCAAGTTTTAATGATCCACTAATAAAAAATTTGTAGTACTGTTCTCTATACTGTAGTAGTGAGGCCACACTTGCAATACTGAGTCCTCTTCTTGTTGCCCCCATACAAAAGAGATCCTGAGACCCTAGAAAGAATATAGAGAAGACCAAAAAAGATGATAAGGGGTCTAGTGGCTAAACCATAATGAATGGTTAAGGGAACTAGGTATGTCCAGTCTAACAAACAGAAGGAATAGGTTTGATATGATAAATGTCATCCGGTACTTGAGGGGCAGTCACAGGGAGGAGTGGGTTGACATATTATCCAAAGGACCTGAGGGCAAGGAAAGAAGCAATAGTGGAAACTCGTTAAAGACAGATCCAATCTGGAACTAAGGAGAAATTCCCTGACAGTAAGAACACTTAATCCATGGAACAATTTGCTTCCCCGACTTTGCGTGTTCCATTGTTGACGGTCTTGAAGATTGAATAGGCATTTGTCTAGGATGCAATAAAGTCTCCTACCTTGGGCAGGGAGTTGGATTAGAAGATGTCCAATGTCCCTTCCATCTCTATGATTATATGATTCTACTATTTTAAATACAAATAAATATATGCAATCACTCATAAATAAAACTGGGAACTGGGAACAAGTCCATAGATGAAATACCTGTGTTATATTATGGAAAGTATAGACTATACAAGACAACCTGTGACCTACTGGATCTTCAATAACATTTGGTGTCATCTCTTGAACATGACATCCCCCTTCTCTTTCCACAAGGCAAAATTAGGTTGACCATATTTTTCATATCCCACTGCCAGATGGTCATCTAAAATGACTATATATCATAAATAGAAAAATAATTGCAGTGGCAAATGAACTTCAATAATAAGTCAATATTTAATTACCTAAACAGATGAATAAAATGCCTGTGTGTAGACAAAAAGAAGGAATGACTTCCAATTTCCTGCTGAAGTTCCCATTGATTCTGCTTATGGGAAGCTGGCAAGGAACATGGAAAATGTGTTCACGTGACCACAGGGATGCTTCAGTGGCACAACTTTGCGAATAAAATTGGTCTGAACATCCTCATGTAATGGGTCCCAGATTAGTGGACTTTAAGAGCATTGTTTGTAAAATTGTGGTATGATAAACTTTGGACTAATTTGAGGTACAGAAAAACAGATAAACACAATGCAAGTTTTAGTCAGATGTTCTTTTGCACACCCACTTGATCATATTAATTACTTCAACTGTTTTTCAACTTCTTAAATTTAGAATAAAAGTTTCAAGAAAAACCTATTAATTCAACATCTAATAGTTGGAGCTTCCAGGTGAGGATCGAAAAGTTGCCATGCAGCTGCCGTTTCTAGAAAGCATTTGTCTGAGATTAGAACTACATAGGGAATACCAAGGTTTCCCAGTAGTAAATATTCCCTTGCAGAGACAGCCAAGAAAGTGCTGTGATCAAATTAATAAGAAGACCTAGAGCCAGCTGGAGCTGAATATATCTGGATTTCTATCCACACACAAAGAATTTCCTAACTCATTTCACATAAAAGCAATCCACCCACAACCAGCAAAGAAGGAATGCTTTAACTTGCTGTAGATGTGGTTGAGATCAGAACAATTGAGTAAGTTGAGGATGTTTGGGGGTTTCCGGGTTTATCGGGATAGTGTAAGAATCTCAAAATTGTTTGGTATTAATGACGGATGAACTATTATTTATAGATACAATTCCATGTCTTCCTTCTAAGGACTTATTTTGGATCACAAATACCAGCTTTCTTTCATTTATGGAATTTGATTTGATTGTTCTTCAATAATAATCATGAAGAAACATTAACGTTATAATATATTGTGTCGTCAGAATATTGACAATGGAAATCCCAGGTTTATCTTCTTAGAACCTAATTTTTAATCCTCCTTCCAAGATCTTAGAGATCACAGAAAATAGCTTCTTATGTAGCTGAACTGTTAAGAGAACATTTAACATTGAATACTATATTTCTTTTGTTTTCAGAGTGTTAATGGGAAATAGCACACAGGTGACCGAATTCATACTCACTGGGTTGACAGAGGACTCACATTTGCAGCTGATCCTTTTTGTCATATTTTTTGCTGTTTATGCCATCACCTTGATAGGAAATGTTGGCATGATTGTCATAATCAGAACCAGTCGTCAACTCCATACACCAATGTACTTTTTCCTTACCAGCTTATCTTTCCTGGATACCTGTTATTC
>JANHFM010203499.1:15000-25460 GCA_032468115.1 Grayia smithii
TCTTTGGAGCTGCTAGAAATTATCCAACATAGTTGAGTCCAATGATTCCTTCCTGAAGAGGATAAAGACCATTGTCTCCCTCAGTGCAGATGTACCTAGACTCTCTGCCAAGGAAGAATTCACCACTGCTTGGACTCAGACACATGCAACCTCCTGGGAGGCCTTCACCAACTAGAGGGGCAAGGTCTAAAAATATAAATGAGCATACAAACAACTTCAAGGATCCCACCCACTTTGTCAGGGTGGGATATCACACCAACATTTAATAGTCTTTAAAATCACTGCTTCACAACATTGTATAGGTTTTAATATTTTCCCTGAATGATTCCATTACTATTTTGAACACAGTTTTGTTAATCTGTTTTCTATTTAAATAATAAAACCCATATTTTTGAAATATTGAAATCTTTGCCTACACGAGGAGCATCATTGGGTGGAAAAATGGTATGATAAAATACTATTAGTAAGTGGACAGAAGTGATCTCTATTTAATGTTACATTTCCCACTGGTAAATATTTCAAATAATTGGGATTCGGTTTACTGAATCTTCACTGTGTAATTATTAAGATGGAGCAGTCTGAAGCACTTCAGGGAGACATTCCCCGAACCATTGTTTTTTCTCATTAGAATTTTTTTCTGCATCATTCCAAAGAGAATATGAGGAAATATTATTGTCTGCAGGATTGTATAAAGCTGTTGAGTTGCTAAAGATTGAAGGAAAATATCTTAATTTCTTCAAAGAAGCAAAAGGATGTTAGTACAAGTTTCAAAAACCTGCAGTCAGAAGCTTGAAAAAGATAGATATTATGAAATGTGAAAGATGAGGTTGAGCTGGAAAAAAACAAGTGAGTTTGATAACAAAAAGGCAACTATACAACTATTGCATTTTATTGCTTACATGAGTTTGCTTTAAAGTTCATGGGATGATAAGTTATTGTTACTTCAAAGAGCATTGATTGGAAAATCCTAGAATGGCAAGATCAATCTTGCATAGTAAGCATATAGGTTTTTTAAAAAATACCCTTTGTTAATATATCAGGAAATTTAAAAGTTCAGTGAGGAAAAAATCTATTCATTTGGCATAGAAGATAAGGTATTTTGAGAGGGAACAAAACAATATTATGTTTATAAAGCTATAAACATTTTGTTGTAAAATGTAAGCTTTTAGTAATGGGTGGTACAAAAAAGCAAGTAAGACTAACAATCAAAACATAGCTGGCACTAACATGACAAAATCAAGATTAAAAAGAGAACTATACTTACTAACAAGTAATTCTTCAAAAATTTTCATAGAAATCATTCTCAGAACTATTTGATAGAATGAACAACTGTTTTACAGAATGAAAAACAACTTTTCTATAGAGTTGATTATATTAAAGGCCATCATGAAAGGCGTATAAGAAGATGGCCCTTGTAGCCCAAAAATCAGCTTCCACAAGTCAAGGCACATATAGATCCAGCAATGAACCAATGGACTAATTTACAACAGCTCTCAAATATCATCTGAAAGGAAATGTAAATGCAAGTCATATTTGCTTTGATATTTGTCTGAGGTCTCAAAGATTTCAGAAGCACTCTTATGGTTGTTAATTGTTTTTAATAGTCCTGTGGAGAAATTTATTCATGGGCTGGAACTGTTTTAATCACATATAGTAGGATATGCCTAATGCATTCTAATTACCTTTGCTATTTCATTGCATAGCAACTAATACTCAACGTATGATAATATAGTTTTAATTAGAAAGAAAATGTCTGTGTAGCTGTCAATGAAGATTCTCGGTCATCCAAGTTATCTGAAAGTTGAGTTATGGCAACTGAACTTATTTTCTGTTGATTTGAGCATTTTGCTACTCATCCAAGCAACTTCTTCAAGTTAGTTAGGCAGAGAATCGTTGGAATGTAGCAACTCCTCTTGCACAAACCTCAGGGGTTTCCTCCCCAAAGTGCATGGCAATGTATCAATGAAGATGCTAAGCCACCTAGGTAATATATTGCTACATTCCAATGACCCTCTGCCTAACTAATTTGCTCTGACTGATGGAACTGTTTGGATGAGCAGCAAAACATCTCAAACCAATAAAAAATAACTCCTATTACCACGAGTCAATTTTCAGATACCTATGCAGACTGAATATTGCTTCCTCTAAACTCTTTTATACTTGACCTCTTCATCAAAAGTCTTCCAACTTCTGTTTTTTTTCTAGGAAGTTAAAAATTGATCCTTATCTCATTACATTACTATATTACAAATATTTGAAAAACAAACAAAAATTAACTGAAATATTGTTCAACACTGTTATGATACATGGGAAACAGCACACAGGTGACAGAATTCATATTCACTGGATTAACAGAGGACTCACAGTTGCAGCTCATCCTCTTTGGGACATTTTCTGCTGTTTATGCCATCACCCTGGTGGGAAACCTAAGCATGATTATCTTAATCAGGATCACTCCTTCTCTCCATACACCAATGTACCTTTTTCTTACCAGCTTATCTTTTTTGGATATTTGTTATTCATCCTGTGTCACTCCAAAATTCCTATCCAGTCTTTTAAAAGAGAATATTATTTCCTATGGGGGTTGCTTAACTCAGTTTTACTTTTATGGTCTTTTGGCCACCACAGAGAGCTACCTCCTAGCTGTGATGGCCTATGATCGCTACGTGGCAATCTGCAGTCCTCTCCTCTACTTGATGATAATGTCCCAAAGAAAGTGTGTTCAGCTAATAACAATTTCCTGCATTGTTGGAATAATTAGTGCTTCCATTCATACAATGGCTGCATCTAGACTGTCCTTCTGTGGCCCAAACATCATTAAGAGTTTTTATTGTGAAGGCCCTTCCCTTTTTGCTCTTTCCTGCTCAGATATCAGTCTCAATTACCTGTTGGTATTTGTATTTGTTGGCTTCACCTTAATAACAACAAGTCTGACGGTTCTCGCTTCCTACACGTATATCCTGGTTACCATTTTAAAGCTCCATTCTGCTGCAAGCCGTAGGAAAGCCTTCTCCACTTGTACATCTCACCTCATGGTCATCACCATTTTCTATGGATGTCCTATTTTTATGTACATGAGACCAAGCTCTAGGCAGAGTTATCACCTAGACCAAATGGCCTCTGTGTTCTATGTAGTGGTGACTCCCATGCTCAACCCATTAATCTATAGCATGAGGAACCAGGAGGTAAGAGGTGCCTTCAGAAATATCCTAGGAAGAGCATTTAAAGGTCAACAGATATGATATTTTAAAGAACCATTGCTCAGGTTTAGAGAAGATTTTTTTTTTACCATTGTGCGTTAAACCACTCTGGTAATACCTCTATATCTACTTTTGAGTTTGAAAAATAAAATTTTATCTCTAAAGAAGAATTATCCCATTTTTAAATGGCTATTATCATCCCCTAATAATTACTGTTGATTAAAAGGGAATGACAAGCTCTGCTTTTTTAGCTGTTTACAGGCCAAAAGGCAGAAATAATAAGTTCTTTAGAGTTAGAACAAGGCCAGCTATGGAGTTCTTTTGGTGGGGGGATTAATCCAGGTTGATTTGGAATATAATTACAAGAACAATGAGATATTTACATTTTAATTTCCTCATATTAAAGCCATAAGAAGTCTGTTTAACCAATAAAGAGCTATCAAGAATCAGAACAAAGCATTTTTACTGATTTCCTTGTCCATGTATTACATCTTCAATGTAAGATCAACAGTGTACTTTAAAAAAAAATTCTACTGGGTCCAATAAAACCAATAAAACTTTGTTGCTCTTGCTTTATGTTTGTGACTACTATCTTTAATAAATGCATTTAATGTTTTTTAAAAGTTGGGAGCAATTATTTTATGGTATAGGAAAATGCAGTTTTCTGCTCCAAATTTCTTTTAGTTTTTTTCCATTATGGATAAATTTGAATTGTTCAGTCTCTTAAAAAAAACATTATCTGGGCATGCAAATATATCAAAAATTTTAAGGCAGTTGAACAGTATGGTAACAAATGTTAATATCTTGATGATAGCCTCAGTATGATTGGAAGAATGACAAGGCTTTGCTAAGGTATTTATGATGGAGAATGGAATGGATTGCAATTTTATGTGACAAAGATTGGGTATGCTGGCAGAAGAAAGTGTGATCATGTGAAGGATGGCTTAGAATCCCCATATCTTCCAATATACTTGCCCATTCTGCTTTTTAATTGCCTTTGCTAGGGATAAGTCAGTTAGCTGGATGTCTCTGTAGTCAATAATTAATATAATTCCAGAAGAGTCCAAGTCACAACAATAGCCTTCTTGTAACTATGGTATAAATCCTAAATATATACAGAATGGCACAGAACAAATTGAATAAAATTTTGTGTCACTCTGAAAAAAAATTCACATACTATAACATATTGGTAGGAACAGATGCATCCAAGTTTCTCTCTATATATTTATGCATTCTATATTTATGCACACAGAAGTTTTAAGTTTCAACGGTTCATTAATTAAAAAAGAATCAGATGCAGAAGATTCCTCACAATTGAAACTTGTGAACAGTATTGCTGTTTCAGGTTGTGTTATACTCTATCAATTAAAAATCAAAATCTACAGTATTGTAACAATCTGGGTCCTCAGTTTACCTACCTCAAAAGGATGGAAGGCTGAGTCAACCTTGAGCTTGGTGAGATTCAAACTTGCACTAATTGCAGGCAGATGGAGCTAAGTGGAAACACTTAGCAGTCAACTAAGTGCACCACCGAGGCTCTTTTTCCTTTAGACTTTTCTTTTTCAGGGCTAGATTTCAAATAACTTCATTGTCACTTTGAATGTACTCTAACCAGCATACATTAAAATGAAATTTTGTTCCATACCATTCTCAAAGGTTCATCACCTCCAACACACACTACATAAACATGACAAAATAAATAAATAAATAAATAAATAAATAAATAAATGAATGAATAAATAAATGAATAAATAAATAAATAAATACAAAACTATGCATATACCCACATATATTATATGACACAGAGAAACAACACAGTCTAGTCCGGATGTATACATGTACATGGCAAGAAAAACAAATCTTGCAAGTTTACCAGATGGATGGCACAGGGAACAAAGCTGTCACAGAATCTGGTAGTCCTGCTAGAAATACTTTGAAATACTTCGAAATACTTCGAAACCTCCTCCCAGAGGGGAGCAGTAGAATGGATGTGTGGGGTTTCTAACAACACTTTGAGCTCTAAGCACATAGCTTTTTCCATTAGCAGGCTAATTCCATTAGTAGGCTAATTCTTCCAAAGCAGAATAGAATGAGGACAAGATTTGGGATGTATGTGTGGGGAGATTGTGAAAGAATGGTTCGGCTCTAAAATGGGATTGATCTTGTGAGAGCCTACAGAGAAAAAGAAATCCAAAGCCATCCACCCAGCACATCTTTTTGGGAGATGCTAAGAAAGCTACTGATTATCCCATTGTCATTGACCCAGAGCAGAGCTTGCCTAGCACTTCCCAGTGCAAATATTCTCACAAACTCACCCGGATATGAAACCAGGGAAAGCAGAAATACACAGAGATGAAACATGCTACATGGAAGAAAATGCAGATGTCTTCTTTGACTACCGTTGATAAAGAGCTTGGAAAGAATTATGGAAGCAATGCTCCTAATGCTTACCTTAACCTGTATGCATGAAAACTGCTCCATACTGTCAGAGCTGTCATTATACACTTCAGCTTTGCCTTGCTTGCTGCCATAAATTATGGTGGGAAAGGGAGCTGTGGGAAGGGGGAAACCCTGACTACTCACCGGGTCTTCCAGAGACATCATCATACCATCAGGTCAAAGCCTGGGAATGGAATATAAAGTCTCACCGGACCAACTAGCCCATTGTAGTAGAGACCATTTCCAAAACAATTTTTTCAAACCTAATTGGGCAATTGGGAATTGCAAGGGGAGGAAAGGGATGGACAAAAAGTTAAGTGGAGAACTATGGTGCCTAAATCTCAGTTCTGGCTTTGCTTTATTATAATCCACTTGGCTTTTAGTAAAAGTATACTTTTCACCATGAATGGAGTCAAGAATCTTTCTTTCCTAAAAGACCAAGTTGGGGCAGGTATGACACACACTTTGTAATACACTGGAGTACGTTTTTTCTTGCAGCCCACAAGCAAAATATTTTTTTTAATATTTTTATTTTTTAATATAATAATTCCATCTTCAATTAAACAGTGTGTCGTCCAAATATAGGTATCTTTATAAAATAATAAAAATTACAATATTCATTACATTAACATTTATTCTATAATATTAAAATGATAATATTAAACATAATAATCATAATATTTACTTCTCTCTCTTAACATATTTTCTTTATTTCACTAATCTTTTTCTTTTGTTTCCCTGTTTCTAGCTTCCGTTTTTGTTATCTAACCATTGATAAAATATGTCCCATGTCATATAATATTCAGTGTGTTCTTTTTTCTTAATTGCAAGTGTTAGTATATTCATTTCTGCACATTCTAATATATTCCTGATCACATTCTCATCTGTGGGGATCTCTTCACTTTTCCAATTTTGTACAATACGATTCTAGCTGCAGTTAGTATATGGATAATTAGATATGCATTCCCCTTACTATATTTTTTGGGTAAAACTCCCAACAAGAATATTTCTGGCTTTAAATCAATATGCTGTTTTATCATTTTTTCCAGCCACATATGTATTTTTGTCCGATATTTTTTTGGACAAAATATTTTTGTCCAATATTTTCTTTGAGCATATCCACCACATATGATAATATGAGTCAGGTATCTGGTGGCACTTCCAGCATTTAGTCGACTAATCTATAAAACATCTTCTACAAATTTTCTTTATATGAAGTTGATATTGTTAATTTATAGTTCCTATCCCACAGTTTCTGCCATTTGTCTAACTCTATTGTATAACCTAAGTTTTTCATCCATACTATTATTGTCTCCTTCACTCCCACAAGTGAAATATAAATGACAGATGTTTATCCTTAAATAGTAGCACATAGAAGTTGGGACTAGGGTTCCCAAATGCATTTGTAGGGTGATTTAAAGATTTCGACTTTTTCATTCAAGTTTTATACATTTAGTGTGGCAGATGTACATTAATATTGTTGTATTCACACCAAGTTATCTTGGTTCCAGACTTGCTTTTATGTCTTTATTAGGAATCCCCCTGAAAATGAAACTATTAACAGCTTTCAGCTGCCATAGCAAACCCTTCAAAATAATTCCATTTATTTTCAAAGATGATAAAACCTATCATAAAATTGGTAAAATTTTACATTGGTAAAATGGAATCATTTTTAAAGGTCTGCTCTGGGCTGCCAAAAGCTGTTAACAGAGTCACTTTCAGGAAGAGTCCTAATGGAGAGAATGTTTAAAAATTAAAGGGGATGATATTGGAAGTTGATTCAAAAGCAGAACGAGTTCCCAAGACAACCAAGAAGCAATATAGAGAAGTTTGGTTGTTTTTTTTTCTCAATATGTTTCAGTAAGTGGGCCAACAAGCAAAAAAAAAAAAAACACTCCTGTGAAAAGCAATAAATGAAAATAGTCAATAAAAGCCAGAACAAATCCCAGAAAGGAATGCATTTTCTCACATCAGATATACAAGCTGTGGGAAATCCAAAAAAACACTCAAAGAGTAGAAATGATCAAAGAAGTCCTAAACATTGCAAGACTACACTATACTATAAGGATATATGCTTACTTGTGACAGGGCCCTGGACTCAGATGGAATTTCTCATGCACAGTGTGTAAAATTCAGCTGTTTGGTTTACATCCTATGTTACAAACAGGAACAAACTACTGTGTTTCTTTGAAAATAAGACCGGGTCTTATATTAATTTTTGCTCCAAAAGACGCATTAGGTCTTATTTTCTGGTTAGGTCTTATTTTGGGGGAAATACGGTACTAAATGCATCCATCTGGCTGACAATCATAACCGGGGCTTATTTGGGGGGTAGGGCTTATATTATGAGCATCCTGAAAAATCATGCTAGGACTTATTTTCCGGTTGGGTCTTACTTTTGGGAAAACAGGGTATGTATGTATGTATGTATGTATGTATGTATGTATGTACGTATGTATGTACATACGTACGTACGTATGTATGTATTTGCTTGCTTGCTTGCTTGTTTGTTTAATTTTTATGCCACCCATGTTACCTATGAGGTACCTATGAGGTAACTCTGGGCGGCTTACAAATTATTGAAAATAGTGAAAAATAATCAAAGGAACAAACCAACATTAAAGTACTATTAAAAACGGTACCAAAATCACACCTAGAAGGGCCAAGAGACGGATGGGATGGGGATGAGGTCTTCTTACCCTGCCAGCCACCTCCAGTGGTGAGGACCCCAGGCCAACTGGCAAAGCCAGGTTTTGATACCCTCCTGGAAGGCCAAGAGGGGGCAGTTGTCACCTTCAGTGGAAAAATGTTATAGTGAAGAATGGGATCACAGCAGAAAAGGCTGTTCTCCTTGATCCTGGCTGCTTAGCAGATGGGATACATGGCAGGCATCTTCTGCTGGCATGAGTGGGGTAGGCTTGTCCCATCAAGGAGAAACAATTCCTCAGATACCCGGGTCCCATCCGTGTATGGCTTTCAAGGTAATGACCTTAAGTTGGATCCAGAAGCAAGCTGGAAACCAAAGCAGCTTGTGCAGTAATGGTGTTATATGTGTAGCCCTAGGAGCTCCTAAGGATTGTTCACCATTCTGCACCAGTTGCAGCTTCCAGTTAGCTTTTCAAGATTAGTAGGGTATTTTTCATCAGTTTGGTGTAGTGGTTAAGGCACCACCCTAGAGACTGAAAGACCATGAAGTGTAGTCCTACCTTAAATTCAAAGCCTGGGGAGCGATCGTGGGCTAGTTACTCTCATCCCTATAAAGCAGGCCACAGCAAACCACTCCTGAAATCTTGCCAAGAAAACTGCAAGGACTAGTTCAGGTAAAAATGTAGCTACTGTTTAACTCGTTGATTACAGTGTTTAGATCATGCAGGCTCTAAATCAGGGTTGTCCAACTTTGGCAACTTTAACCCTCGCAGAGTTCAACTCCCAGAATTGCCATTGCCAAACTCAAGGTAAACCGCTTCAAACTTGATTGCAGAAAATACGACTTCAGCAACAGTGTGGTCAACGCCTGGAATGCTCTACGCAACTCTGTTGTTACAGCTTCAAACCCTCACAGCTTCAATCTCAAACTGTCTATCGTGGACCTCACCCCATTCTTAAGAGGTCCGTAAAAAGGGCATGCATGAGTGCACCAGTGTGCCTACCGTCCCTGTCCTACCGTCCCCATTTATCTGTATTTACTTACTTTGTTCATGTTTATGTTCATACCTGTGCTTATTATTTTGTACATGTTTGACAAACAAACAAAATTAAATAATTAAATTAAATTAAATTAAATTAAATTAAATTAAATAATTATAAATAAATGGGCTGGGCAATTCTGAGATTTTGAAGTCCACAAGTCTTAAAGTTGCCAAGGTTGGATCTTTCTCTAAATAATCTTATGGTATGTAATTTAATAATACCGTGTTAAATCAGTTTTCTAGTTTCCTGGAAATTTTCTTCTCTTGCAAAGGAGGCTTTTATTTTCTCATCTTATTCTCAGGACGTTTCGGATTTTATCTAGACTGCCTTTTGCAAGGCTTTTGAGGATACTTGATTAGGTGTGTGATTTGGAAGGTGCTGGTTTCTCCTCTTCCTTCCGATATTTGATGACACCTCTCTGCTTTACTTTACAACCTCCCCGATGGCAGATATGTTTTGGCACAGAATTAAGCTTTTGACCCGAGTGCTTTGGATTCCAGCCATTTGTGAAATAACCACCTGTTCGTGGCTGGCAGAGAAAAGAAAGCTTACCATAGAGAAAAGGGAACAAGTCAACTTTTTCTTCTTTTTCTATCTTCTGAAAACTTATGCATGATTCTTAGCAGAACATTGCCCAGATACTTCCAAATTTATGCAGGAGAAAACCCGAATGACCAAAGACCTATATACAAACACCCGCGAAAACCTCAGAAAACAAATATATATATACATGTCCTTGCCACTTCGTGTCTGGATTACTGCAATGCCCTCTACATGGGGCTGCCCTTGGGGCATGTCCAAAAGCTCCATCTGGTCCAGAATGCAGCCACACGGGTGATTACGGGAGCTTCCCGGTACTCCCGTGTGACACCTCTCCTGCGTGAGCTGCACTGGCTACCGGTTGCCCTCCGGATTTGCTTCAAGATGCTGGTTCTTACCTATAAAGCCCTACATGGCATCGGCCCAGGGTACTTGCAGGACTACCTTCTGCCATCCTCCCGACACCCCATGCGCTCACACAGGGCAGCCCTCCTCAGGGTGCCATCAGTCAGACAATGCCGGCTGGTGGCTCCCAGGGTGAGGGCATTCTCTGTGGGCACACCGACCCTCTGGAATGGGTTACCCACCAAC
>JANHFM010218972.1:0-15721 GCA_032468115.1 Grayia smithii
CACTGAAGTGACTGAGCAAACAAGCGGAAGTTAAGGGCGGAGGCGGGACTTGGACAATTTTGTGACAGGCTCAGTCACTAACTGAAGATAGAGCAACACCCACTCCTGGCTGATGTCTCCAATTACTATGGAGAAGGCCTCTTGAACCCACCTGGAAGCCAAAAATGGGGGAGGGGCGCATGCACAGGGGGTGCGTGCATAGACAGGAGATGCGTGCGCATTGGATTTTGGGGTTGCATGCGTGCATGCTTTGGGCACTCAGCACCAAAAAGGTTAGCCATCACTGGCCTATTGTATTGATTAATCAGAGATACTTGTAAAAGGCTCTAAAAGGATATTCCCAAAGCAGATCAGCAACAATAACATGATAAAGATATATTATATAAACAAACAATAATTCATCACAGAAACTTCTAACTTTACCTAGCCATTGTGGGCTAACAATTTAATAAAAATGCCAATCCACTGGGCAGCAATTTCAGAAAACCCCATGTAGAACATTGGGATATTTAATAGCAAACAAGAATATTACTTCAGCATATTCTTTCTTTTGTTCAATACCCAACTTTATGTGGCAGTTTCCATGCTATTGGTTTTGGATTTGAAAACCAATACCAAAACCCCCAATCAGCTATGAAGCTTAAAGAGATAAATTAAATTCCATCTGATCTATTTCCCAGAACTGTCACGTGTATCTGAAATCTCCAGAAGTAGGATGAGATAGAAATGAACATTTATTTTTTCTAAATCTGAATTAACCTCAATTCTGCTTATCTTCCTTAAAGAAGAGAATTTAGTATTTCACTATATCATCCCTGAAATATAGGAGCCTTTAACTGAACATTCTGGCCACAGTTGTAGCCATAGGTCTATTTTTCCTCTAATCCTGGAGCATGCTGCAAGAACCTGCAAATAAAGAAATAAAATATTTGCCTTGCCTTGGATATAAGGCTAGAATTATGGTTAAGGCTGGTAGTTAAGACTACCAGAACTGATTTGCAGAAATCCAGCCAATCTGTATACAGGAGCAAGGTTGGAATTCTGTATCTCCCTTTTCTGACATTTAGTGGTCATCTAGATTTTTCTAATCCAAATCTGATAGTCCTAATAACCTACCTACCTATTATTTTGTGTAAAACTATGTTAAAAAGGAAGCAAGTATTTCTCCCCCACCCCATTTTCTATAAGGATATTATAAGGAAAACAAATGTGGTTTCTTTTCCAAGACAGCTTTTCTTCTTGGCAAAAAAGAGAGTAAACCTGTGACAGTAAACTGGCAAGTTGATAACCCTGAACTCTAATTAGTTTATATTTTAGGAGAAGAATCATAAGATCTTAAAACTGAGAAAAGCATTGTTCTATGTGTGTTGGGGGAAGGATTTGGGGAGGGGAATATTCTGTTTTCTTTTAACATTGTTAGTTGTTCAGAAATATTAATTTGAGATGATAAACTATATAGATTGAAATAATAAGCAAAAAACAGCACACCCGCAGAAACAAAACAGTCCATTCGTAGTCCACACAGAACCAAACCAAACTGATCCAACCTCCCAGCTCTACAGTCTGAGGGAACGTCCAGATCCTCAATTCTTTGTGAAAAACCAGTAAGGTTGGGGGCATCCTGATCCTTGGCACATGACAGAGAAGAATTCCTAGGTCATACAAGATGACAATTCCTAATGGAAGGAACCGAGAGCATGCTAACTGCCAATTCTGCTGCAGGAAATAGAACTGATTCAGGACACATAGGCTTGCAAGTAAACTGGCATCATACTAGGTAGGGCTTATGGGTACCAACCAGTACTTCAAATTGTACCCTGAAACCCACCGAGAGCCAGCACAGCTCACAGAAACAGTGATGTCCTATGGACATATAACAAAGTACCCAAGATTGCCTGTGCATCAGGCCAGCATGATTACACTGGTAAACTTCCAGTTAAATTTTTTTGATAGAATGAGTCTTTTCTATCCTAAGTCCTAAACAAATACATTTAATAAATAAATAAATAAAAGTTTTTTCTTGACTATTACAGAATTGGAAAGTTAGTAATTACCATAGTACATGCAGTTGAATTACAGTTTCTCTGAGCATTTGACTTCAATTTATTTCTTATCAGCATAGACCTACAGTTTTCAGGAATCGCTAAGAAAAAAGCTTAGAGGGGTTGTGGTAAAAAAAATTCTTGAAACACCACTATTGTTATTGACAAATAAAAATCTATTCTGAAAACAGTGGGAATTTTCCACTTGAAATTGTCAGTTGTCCTTTTTCACTTATATTACATTTTTGTCATGTTTTAAAAACACATGTGTTACATGTCTTTTTCAGGGAAGACAATGTACTAAATATTTTCTGTGGTTTTCAGATATTTTGGATGTAATAAAATTATAGTATTAGGCTATGGGAAGCCATATTATTAATCAAGAATTTTTTTTCATAATGGAAATGGTACTTAGAATTTTCATATTCTACTGACTTATTTATCAGAAGGCTGTTGTTGGAACAAAATAAAGTATCATATAATGAAATTATTCTTATAGCAGTAAAATAGCAGCTAGGGTAAAAACAGACGTAGTGTTTACTGAGTCTACTCTAATGCTGTATAAAAGATATCTAATTCTACAGAACAGGGTAAGTCTCTTTCATTACACTTTCATCTGGTCACTAGGTTCAGTAGCTGTTTGGCAGCGAGAGAGACCTGAGCTACAACTTCTGCAGTCATTTCCTTTTTTAATTTGTCTAAACAGGTTGGACAACCAGTTGACTTAGAGAGTTCAAAGCCCTGAAATTCCTTTCACAATGACTGCTGCTCTTTAGAAGACATGGCTGTTTGCTAGACAGAAGGTTATTTTAGGAAATTTATCATAGAATGCAATCTGGTATAGATATGGCCTAGTATACAGCTGCATTAACATACAGACATACCAGTAATCAAAGCTGTATGTATGTAATGATTTGTCACAAGAATCAATAAATTCATTTCTCAAACTCCATCTCTTCAGCAACATTAATCTGGACTATTATTAGATAGCAGCAGCTAAAAGAGGCAAAACTCTTAATTCCTTCTGCCACCAGAAAGATCAATTAGAAAAAACATACAGATGCACCCAGGACCATTCCATAATAAGTGTATCTCTCACTCATATCAAACCTTTTCTTGAGCTCCAAGGACGCTTTCACAACAGCTACATCTGGGTTATACAAATCCAGGCAAACAGTAGAAGAACTGAAAGATGAACTCTTTGCTGGCATCTAGTGATCATACATTGACAGGATAATAGACCTTTGGAGAAAACACTGATTGCATAAAGCACCTAGATCTTAAAAACACCACTGTAGCACACATTACGTATGGTGATGAGCAGCAGCTTTCCCCACAGCTGGCAACGCCTGAATGCTAGCCAGGGGAAATCACCATTCACTACCTTTGTAATGCCAAGCAGAGAAACTATAAGAACAGTAATAGTTCATATTAAGGTCATGCTGGGTGCAATTTATGCTGACAATTTTTGTCTCCTGGCTTTGGGATGAAAGAAAAGCCTGAGAAAGCAACTGAATGGATAAGGTCCATGCCAAGGCTCTGTAAGATCATATTCCAGGCCCTTACATGATTGGAGGCAATCCAGCCTCTGATGCACATACAGTAGCATGGATATCAGTGGTGAAATCCTCTGTGGATCTCCACCAGTTCGCTGCCCGTACATGTGCGGTGCATGCCAAATGTGCGCTGTGCATACACATGTTCTCATTGTTAGGAAATTTCTCTTAGTTCTAGGTTGCTTCTCTCCTTGATCAGTTTCCATCCATTGTGCGCCATTAGTTTTTATTTAAAACATTTATAAATTCATTTTGACCTTCACCCTGACCTTCGCTCCTTCCGTCGTAACCTGAAGATATGGCTATTCCAACAGATTGGCTGACGTGATCGGGTTTTTAATTTGGTCCATTTTAAATTGTCTTAACTATTCATTTTAAATTATTTTTAAACTTTTTATTGTATTAACCTCTTTTGTGAGCCTCCCTGAGTCCCTCGGGAGAAGGGCGGCATATAAATCAAAGTAATAAATAATAATAAAATAAATTTACAAATAAAATTTAGTTTTATTAATATGGAAACATATTAGTTTCCATACCATTGTGATTGGTATCCTCCTGCACAGTTCCCAAATATGAAAGGAAGACTGACAGAATCTACAGAATCTGAAATGTCTATAAATGGCCTTTACACTTGAAAATAGGTTATTTACTGGATTTCTTATATTATCACTTCAAAAGTATTCCTAATAAATCATAATTACAAAAACTGCATAGATAATTGTTTCTTGTTGTTCTTTTTTGGTCCAGATTATATGAGATCACCCTAGCAACAATCTGTTCTGAATATTATACTTTTTACAGAGACTGTATTTGTAGAAGGTGGCAGTTTTAATATTTACTTGTCTAAACTGATTAGCAGTTCTTGCCTTAGTTCAACTTTGCTTACTGCTTTAGCTGTCCTTTTTTGGAGAAAGCAAGTATGATTAAGTTAGTCATGCCACATATAATAAGAGCCAGGTTGAATGATTATTGTACTATAATGGGTTTCCTATGAGGATATCTTTGAAAAGCATCTAAAATTTTCAAACGAGGCAGTCGATAGTATGAAAGGGTCAACTCATATATATCATATATATACTCATATATATACATAGTTTCCTTACTTGAATCTTACTGTAGTCTGAACAGAGAAAACACTGGGCGAAGTGGCTTACTGCTCTAAGTTATTTGTTTGCTTGCTAATGTTTAAATCCACCTCGTTCCAGATATTGTATGGGGGTTTAGTTTATCCTGGTTTGAATATCTGAGAAAAACCACCCTCTTCTTTTAAACCTTTAGTGAAAAGCCTTAGTTGTCTTTTTCTTCATTTACTAAGCCTTTCATTCTTCTATTTGTTACTTGTACTACTAGACATTCTTTAAATGTTATTAATAATAGTCAAACCCTTTCAATAATTATATTGGTCCAAATAAAAATGAAAAGCGTGCTATCATTATTAATATCAGTTTATAATAACTATGAGCAAGAGTTTTGTATTCATTTTCCAAGAAATATCAAGAAAACCAAACAAGGCATCAAAAGGGGAAAAAATTCTGCTTATAAAATCCATCTCTCAAACTCTTAAAACATTACAGTTTTAAGGTTACAGAGGAGATGCTTGGGAAATTATATACTGCAAAATGAACAAGCTTTCAGCTTGCAATGATAGCTATAGGACTGAACTACTGAACATGATTGATGATTCTTTTTTAAAGAAATCAAATTTAAGAGTTCTTTAGATCTATCTTCAGCAATGAAACAAAACCACAATTCATGAAAAAAGAAGATATTAGAAATAAAGAAGAATGCTATATTTCTAAGATTTCTTGGAAATTATTTTAAATAATATAGCCCTAAGATAAAAACAATAAGTGCCAAATTAGGTAATAGTATCAAGAGGCAGAAAGGCTTGTAGCCATACAAAAAGTTAAGACTTTATTGTCTGGTGGCAGATTATCTTCCTGTAATTTTAAAATTCTCCTACACAACTGAATTCAATATTCTCCAACAGACAGTTTCCATAGGATGTTTCTGTGGAGCTCTCTCTCCTCCAGTTGTTAGCATGTTAATTAAATGTGAACTTTGTTATCAATGATAATAATTGAATGTTCAGATTCCAACTGATGATACCATTGCTAGCATTTACAGTAATTCTCTTAATTATCAGGGTGGAGGAATGAGGATGAGAAAACTGAAGAGGGAGGTAATCATTTGGGGAAGATCAGAGTAGTGGCAGGAAGAAGGATATATAACAAGAGGGATGTGGAATGAGCTATTATAGGGAAGGGAGACCTTACGCTCAGGCTGGTACTTTTAAATGCGAGGCCTATCTATTAAAAAGTATCTTAATCCAGAAATTACATTATGGGTAAACAGGTAGACTAAGCATAATTAAAATCTGGAAAAGGTTATAACTTCCTTTAAATTTTATTTTGCAAAGCTGTTCAATCATTGTCCCTGATTAGTCCAAATAAAACTCTTTCAGACAGAGATATGTATTAATAGTTTACTTATTTTAAAAATACATCAAAAATACATCAAAAATACATCAATCCAAATTCAACTGTCCCCTTAGTCCATTTTAAACTTTTTAAATTTAAAATCTAGGCATGTTTTTTGCCTTTAATTATTTTAACTTGTTCCTTTGCTCTTATCTTTAATCTGGGATGAAGTGATCACTCTACTGGTGGCTTCATTGCTCTGCTAAAATAATTTTCTTAGGCACAAACAATGTGCTTAGGAAAGTGGGTTCTTTTGCAAATTCAATGTCCTTTTGCAGGCTATGTTCTGGCTATGACTCTTCCGCAGCCCTGGTGCTTAGACTTAAAAGAAGCCTCAGAATTTCTTCAGATCTTCCTCATGAAGACAGTCTTTCAGGGAGCAACTGGGAAATCTCCCAAAACTCATAATCTGGAGAGATATCTATAAACCAGACTTAATGCCTGCTCACTGGTCTGTGTTGCAATTTCCTCTTCGCTATTTGCAAAGGTGCAATAGTCTATTATGACCCCCAAAGCTGTAACCCATAATTTTGAATGCTATCTCTTCTGCATATTTCATTTTATATTCTTGTCTTTGAATTTCAATCCCAGTCATTTGTTTCTCATGTTGAATCTTGTTAGTTAGAGTCTTCAAACTGATTACAAATGGTATATTGGGAAATTTGCAGAGAATACTGCTATTTGCTGTTCATATATATTCTCTATCCAAGTATTAAATTCTTGCTTGCATTTTATTTTGTTTAAAACCTCTAGTAAGAATAACTGTCCAAATTGTCAAAAGCCTTTTCGAAGTCTAAAAATATTACTGCTGCCTTCTTTTTCTTACCACTGCATTTATAATAAATTATTACCCATTGTCTTTCTCTTTAGAATATAGCATGTCTGATGTGTGTACATCAATTAGGGAATGCATTTCCTTATACTGTATATTCATCCACAACGGTAGAAAATATCTTACAATGAACATTTTAATAGAGAGATTGGTCTGTATGACTATGGTTTCTTTGGATTACTTTTTAAGTATTAAAGTTATACTTGCTTCTTCAGATGTTTTTGATTGTTTTTGTTAACTAAATTCATTGTCCATACCAATAGTTCTGCCAATTTTTCCTCTAACTTTTCTAATTTGGGGCTTCTAGCCCATCTGGGCCTGGTGACTTCCCAATTTTTATTTTATTTATAACTTGTTTAGGTTTTTTGAAACTAGAGGCCCTGGATGCTCCATTGTATCATGGCTGCACTCCTTCTGTCAGCCCTTCTTAGACCAGACTAGGAAACTAAACGTAATCCATGCTAACACTCTACTACTTTTATTATAAGATTAAAATAATATAATTTTGTTACGATTGAATGCATTTCCCCCTTCTTTTACCTTCTTGAAACCTAGGGAGGATCTTGTCTAAAATGCTTTACCGGTTTACAGTTCTGGCCTAGACTCAGATGTTTTATCTGACCATTGTTTTAATTATGTTTCTCCCTCCTGTTCCTCAAAGTCATTCCTTCTACTTATTATATTTTCCTGAATTGATAGTTCTAGTCTGGCATGAGGGGGATGAGAGATCAAGCCTTTAGGTACTCAAATTTGGGTGTTCCATGGCTCAACCATCTCCCCCTCTGTCGCAATGGAGAGGAAGAATCAAGTGAGGATCAGCCTGAAATCATTACATAGACCCAAGAGAGCAAAGTCCAGCTCCCCCTGAATGTTGTTGAACTTTATCTAGTATTTCCCAGAGGCAAATTACCAACCTGAGAAGATTGTTGCAAAACAGGCATTGAGCAATAAAGTAGCTAGTTTATACTCTACACATGTGAGTCTGCTGTTCACGCCTGACAGTTAATATTAATAAATAATCAAACCTAAAAAATTCTGGTGCACACTGAAATAAAACTTTTCTTTTAGTTGGATACACCAAATATCAGGTGTCTATTAAATTCAGTTATTCTATATAAGTCTTGTTTTCCTTGCTAATGTTTTTTTTCATACCAGTGTATTACTATCAAGCTTGGGACACAGTATTTTATTGAAATCACTTCCTATTATCACTCTGCCATAAATACATTCATTCAGTTTTGAAAACATTCATAAAACATAACAGAAGAATATATATTAGATCCTTAAACATTAACCAGTTATTGTAATCCGTGCCATTTTAGTATATAAAATTAAATAACACCCATTGACAACTTGTACATCAATTGGAAATCCTTTTTGAAACAAAATAGCCATATCTTTAGCTTTTATCGAAGTATAAACCTGTCCCACAGAACCTGTCAATAATATTTATCTTGTTCCATTAAATGAAGAGATAATTTGGTACTCAACTGTTTGAAACTCATCGAATTTGGTACTCAATACATTTTGATGTGAAAATTTTGTCCCGATACTCATCATTTGTTTGGTACTTAACATATTAGCTAGAACCTGTTAGCGCTGGCTGCTTTGTGACTCAAAACATTATTCCTTAGGGGAAAAATCTGTTTGGTACTCATTGTGCCTCCCGGAATCAATTAATTATGAGTACTGAGTTAAGTCTGGTTGATAAGAGATGGGGTGAGGTTGAATTTTTATGTTGTTACTTTTAATGTTGTAGGTCGCCTGGAGTTACATATAGGCAAATTAGGTCGCCATATACATTTGTTTAATAAATAAATAGTTTAAATAGTTTAAATTTTAAATCTATGTTAATATTACATTTTGTCTCTTAGATTCTTGCAACCCTTTTACACTGAGAATAACTATTGTTATCTACTAATTTTATTTTGGCCTATTTATCAATCAATCTCTATAGCAATTTATTTATGACATTTAACAAATATCCAATAATTAACTTTTTCTATGTTTAAATATTTATTGTTTTCTAATATTCACAGAGGTAGCAACTCTAAAGAATCTCAAATTAGTGCTCAAATGCCATTCTATATATAGATTCTATACTTGAAAGGAAAGAAAAAGAAAAAAATGTGACAGCAAGCAACATTATTAAAGAAACTACTGTAAAAAGAACCTTAAGGAAAAAATATGAAACAAAAAAACCCAAAGAAATATATAACTTCCTAAAAGAGATAGTACTATGATTACATCTCTCCAACTGTAAGTGAAAAAAGAGAACAGTTTCAAACTTACTAATCGAACCAATATATCATACGTTAAACCTTAGAGTTGGTAATATGCCCAGATTTGGCATATTATGAAGTTAAGGATAAAAAAACGAAAGAGGAATACAGAAAAACAAAAAGCATAGATTTTTTTTAAGAAAATAAGGCTATTTCAGGGCAAACCTAAAACGTGTCCCATCAGGCTTGTTCTTCTGCATATTTCAAATGTAAGATAAAGGGCTGTCTATTCGAAGGATTATCAAATCTGTGAATCTGATTTTGATGAGTAATGCAAAATGCAATTGGAAATGGTGAAGTATTGATCTGGCAAAAGTTCTCTGTTTTGTGAAAACCTTTATCTTTAGTAAAAGGGTTTGCCTCTTTAGTAAGATCAGATAAATTGGTATCTTACTTTGGCTGGAACCCACCATCAACAGAGATTTTACCAATTCCTGCTGAAATACATATAACATCCCATCTCTTATATTAACATGAAGGAATTGTACAATAATGATATTGGAACTAATTCCAGTCTTCCTTCTCATTAAAGGAAGTTTAATCACATGATCAGTCTTGACTGGAAAATCCATTTCCAAAGGGAGAAGTTTTCTGAAAAAAATCCTTCATAAATTCAGCCATATTTGATTGACTTCAGTGCTAATCTCACATAGCTGTTCAATGTGCAATTGTGACTTTTAAGTAATTCATTTATCCAAAATATTATGACTGGCTTGTATAATAGTGGGCAGTCAATCAATCTTTATAGAGAGCCATTTTTTTTCTGACATCTGTTTTAAAATCACATTTCAGCTCTGCCAGATCTTGCTGTATCAGCTTCAGAATTTGTATCTGAGCCAGGATCTCCTTTAACAAATTAGTAGAAGAATCCTCCTCTGCCATCATTCCTAGCTTGGCAGATGGTGATGCAGTTGGAATTAAGCTAACTGTTGAATTTAATTGCCATTCCAGTAGCTCATTGAAAACAAATGAAAAGCTTTATTTACCCAGATCAAAGTCTTTATCCATCCAGACTGACAATTTGAAGTTTGGAAACACTTTAATCAGGAGAGTCATGAGAAATGTGCCACAGTGCCATTCCAAAACAGAAACCTGGTTATGCAGTTAAAAGGCACTGAAGGGAAAACAGTTGAGCCTGCCTCCATTTTATTACCTTTCCTGAACTATGAGGCTACAAAAATAATGTATGATTGCATAGCTCAGCTGCCTGCCCTGTAAGTTTCCAGAACTATTTCTCTTTAACTGGCATACTGCTATTGTATCTTGACTGGTAGTATTATCACTATAAATCTCACTATATTAGTTTTATTATGGAGGACTTTTTCATATAATCAGTCCTATGTGCACCAATTTGATGTAGCAGAATTATATACTTTCAATAGATTTCTTTTCTACAAACTGAATATCTTAATACTTTTTTTCCAGTTCAAAAACTGGACAATTCACTAGTTTAGTATGAGTTTTGGGTCAATAGATTCAATGGCCTGCTCTTCCATGAACATATTTGTTGAAATACAGGATCTTAATTTACTCATTGACTTAATAATTAGGTGAGGATAAAGAGTGGTGCAGGCCGCACACTTTCTGAGTTCAGGTATGATATTGGATCTCCAATTAAATGGAAGTTCAGGTAGTCCTAGATTTATGATAATTATTTAATGATCATTTGAAGATACGATGGCCTCAGAAAGGGTGCTTTATGACCTGTAAAACATTTCTGACTGTTGTAACACACACACACACACACACACACACACATGTTCAGCTGTTTGCAAGCTGCTTGGCAACCTGTTTGCACTTACAAGCTGTTGCCAAGCACTTCGCAATCATGTGATTGCCGTCTGCAATCTCCTCTGGCAGATTCCTTGGTAAATCAATGGAAAAGTTGCCAGGGAAGATTGCAGGCTGCTGCTTCCCTGCCAGGAGGACTTCCTCTAATCTCTGAGGGCTGGCTGAAAAGCTGCTGGCCAAGTGGAGCTCCTTCAGCAGGGTGCAGGAACAGAGCACATATTTTCAGGATCTGAGCTTTCTCCTTACCGTCAAAGGCATTCCCTTCCAAACGTGTAGAGATCTGATATCCTCCCGTGGGGTGCAGAAACTGAGCTTAATCCTGATTATTCCCTTCTGTGCGTAGAGGGAATCTGGTCTCCTTCAGTTGGGTGAAAGAAACATAGCTCAGATCCTGAATTTTGAGATCCTGACCGGAGGGGCAATGTGGTAAAGTAGGAAGTACAGGGTAGGTAGGCCCTGAGAGGCCCAGCTTAGGTCGCACATTTCTCTCCTCCCAGGGCTGAGGATCCTGCTTAGATTTTGGCAGAAAGGATTTTCAGTTCCTTAGGAGAGCTTTCAAGGGTCTCTCCCACCCTCAAGAGGCATTCTACACTTCTTACCATTTAATGACCACAACCAGAACTGATGAAATTGTAGTAGTTGAGTGAAGCAGTCACATGATGTCTTGTTTAATGACCACTTCATTCAGCATCCAAGATTCAGGTCCAAATTGTCGTTAAGGAAGTACTACCTGTATAGCAATGTTAATACATTTCTGTGGAAGAGAGAGTGGTGGATGGTGGGAATAAATCAAGTTGTCCCCTTTTAATGTTTTTTATTGTGTGGCGCTCCGGGTTAATGGTCTTGTCCTGGTTTCATCAACCACCACTGTGATGCTTTATATAAAACCATTACCATAAGTAAATTTTGATTTATATGGTTTACAATGTATTTACGGCACTATTATTTTACAGCAGTCATTTAGTCAAGAAAAGTAAAATATCACTTTGCATAATTTGTCTAAGTTTCATGTAATGCATATATAATTAATGGTATTACTACATGGAGATGAGGCTTTAAAAATTGAACTTGAGTGAAAATTAGCAATTTGAAAATTTGATCAGAATGAAAATTAGCAAAATTAAAAAAACCCAAAACATTTTGCTGAAAAAACAATTGCCTTTGAACAAACTTTTTGGGACAAAAAAAAATTGACACTGTATCTTAATGTTTTTGTCTGGTTAAAATGCTTAAAATAGAAACAGGTCAGCTCATGTTTTCAAGACACGAGGGACAAAACTTGCAGCTTGGTTTGGCTAAAATTAGTATATAGTCAGTCAAGGTTGACATGTAATTACTGCGTATTTTAAAAGTGCTTTTTATTGAATAGTAACAGACAAAATATATGCATTTTGTTTCATAATACAATGGGAAAATCGTGCTATTCCAAAAAAGGTAAGAAAAGAAGGTAACTTTCATTATATAACATAAATTCAGAGAAACTATTTGGCACGTACAAAAGGGAACCATAATGGGGAAATTTATTATTATTTTCAGACCATAGCTAAACATGAGGACCAATAGGATATATTACAAACCTCGTAATTCTACTCTTTAAGGATCTGCAAGTTCTAGTAAAAGTCAAAGAGCACAGTGAAAAATATGGGGCTATTTAAATATAATAGGCTCAACAACCCAAGTTAGAATAGAGTAGACAGTGAAGATATTGCAGTGGTTGATAGCCAGAGGTGGGTTGCACTTTCTTTAACAAAGGGTTTGCTGGTTGTGAGCGTATGCATGGCCCCTTTGGGAGAGAAACGGAGCTTCAAACAGGCTCCTAATCAGCTCAGGCAGCTCTGGTGACAACAGCAGAGGCGGTGCGGAACATAGCTGGGCCAGCCAGCAATCAGAGCTAAGGGTTCGCCTGAACCCTTGCGACCATGCAGCAGCCCACCACTGTTGATAGCTTCTGCTTTTTAGGATCAACCATCAACAGTAAAGGAACAAGCTGCTAAGAAATATACTACAAACTAGAATGTGGTAAGCAGCCATGAAAGCCTTGGAAAAGATATTCAAATCCCATGAAGCATCTATATCTATAAAGATTAGAATCATGCAAGCCATCCAATTCCTTGTGACATTCTATGGAAGCGAAAGTTGGACTCTGAAGAAGCATGATAGCAAGAATATTGATGTTTTATAACTTTGGTGTTGGAGAAAACTCTTGACAATATCATGCACAACCAACAAATGTCAAACAAATCAAGCCAGTTGGTGTGTTACTACTGTATCTGTTTTAAAACCCAAGGAGTAAAGGACTCCTTACCTTCAGAATCAAAAACATCGAGATGTTTTCTAAAATAGTCTGAATTGCATTTTTTTGCCTATAGAAACCATTTTAATTCACATATTTGTCTCCGTATCCATAGTCTGCCTAAGTATTGGCTGTTTGATGAGAAATAATAAATCTAGTTGCTTTAATAAGTGAAGAAAAATATAGGTATCAGTAGTTGAATTTCCACAGCTAAGTAATGTGGTCTTAAAGTAGTCTTAAAGTGGTCACAAAGTCATGCGACTGCATTGCTTCGTGACAGCAATCCTGGCATCCCTGTTGCAGTTGTTAAGCAAGAATAGCACAGGTTAAGTGAGGACCTCATGTGACTGCCACATAGAAAAAGGCACTGAAATCATGTTCCAGGCAAGCAAGTTGATGCTTCAGGTGGGCAGGGGCTATCGGTAGGTGCTAAAGAGAGTGGGCAGGTGGGTGCTATTGAGTGCAAGATTCCCATACCTCCGCAGGTCTCTTAGAAAAAAAAAAGTGGTCCTAGGAGCAGGAATAGCATGCAGAATTTTTTTCCCCATTGACTTTGCTGGTAGGAAGCTGGCTGGGAAGGTTGCAGACATTGGTCAAATGACCATGGGATGCTGCAATCATTCTAAATGTGAACTAGTTGCCAAGAGCCTGAATTACAATCATGTGACTGCAGGAATGCTGCAATTGCCAACTTCAAGGACTGGTTGTAAGAACTCTTTTGGTGCCATTATAACTTTGAACAGTCATTGAACTAGTGGTTGTAATCTAAGGCCTACCAATACACCAGAGTATTGGAAATAATGTTTAACAAACACCAATAAAATAACTAGTTGCAACCGCAATGTATTTTAAGTTCTTCCATTCTGTAGATTATTGCTTAAAAAGCAAACATCATACAACTTTAAAACTGCCACATTTGTGGAAAATTCTAACCTGGAGCTCTAGGTACTGTAAACTTGCCTGCACTGAGTTCAAAAGATATGGATTCTTCTTAGATCAGGATGGTATCTCAGAGCTACATCTCAATCTTCCACATCTTCCATATTTTCAGTAGAATTGGGACTGAATTTTTCTGGCCTAGTTTTTAGCATTTCTTTCAGAATGGGAAGGGAAGCAGGACGTCATGGAGAGGCAAATTGCTACCATTCCCCAGATTTAAAATCCTACCAAAAATTGCTACTTTGAGCAGGATGGGAAATATGGGCCTTTGGTTATAAGGGATATGAGGCAGGGAAGAAATGGCTTGTCTTTTAGAATCCTATCACTATTATTCCTACTCTTAAACACACCCACAAGAAAACTGTTTAAAACAAGTTTTAAAATAGGTCTCAAATGGTGATTTGGGGGGAAAAGATGAAGAAATCACATTATAAAATTGGCTATAGCTTAAATCATACAATACTGGAGTGTGGGAGGGCACAGGAAATGCACAGGACGCTTTTTGCCAACTTCAATTCTACATGCTAAGGGCTGGAGATTAGATAGGATCAGAGGACTGCAAATTTGCCAGATTATGTAGTCCTATTGTAAGATTCAAGAGACAGGCATGTTTTTCAAAGCTGCTGTCATTAAGACCTGGACATGGCAATAATACTGAATTATGCTGCGAACTGAGCCTTGTAGATATAACATGATTAAATGGATATGGGGGAGTATGGATGTAGGAGATGACCAGGCTGAGCCCGAGGGCAGGGTTAAAACATCATCAATATGGAGTTGCTACGTCATCATAAGAGACTTAAATCCAGCCCCCTTGAAGTCTGTTGACTCTTATTTGAAGCCAATTTGCTTTGATTATTAGTATATCAGATTCTTGTGAACTGGTAGAATGAAATAAACTTGTAGTGCTTTTGAACTCTATCCTGGCTCCTGATTTCTTGTACCTGACAATGTTCAAATTCACAAAATGAATTTTAACCAAAAATTAACCAAAAGGAAGATAGATTTATCTTTAAACAGGGATGATCTAATTTAAGGCTAAATTAATTCCATATTTTGCATAGAGCTTACATAGGAGTTAATTGACTGTCTCCACTGCTTAGCCTTAGACAATATCCTAAAAAGCTCAGCAAAGGATTTTCTCCTTAGTATTTTTTCTTCTTCCCGGTAGCCATCCTGATCACACCACTGACAGGGCACAGTTGTACACATAATTTTTTTTAGTGAAGTTCTGATAACTGACTTGAAAATTATCAGCTAAATAATTAAACGATTTAATAACAGTCCATCTTTCTCTTTTCATATATCTGAAAATTTTCAAGCATTTATTGTAAAGAGTCTTAGAGTAATAGTGAAACACACTTTGTTGTATCAGCAGGCTGCTTAAAAGGGAGAAAATCTCATGCCCAGGCTATATATGAGGACCCAGATTGTTGGGGGCAATAAGCTGACTTTGTAAAAATGCTGCTTGGAAGCTGGCATATACAAGGAATTAAGGAATTTGCT
>JANHFM010231645.1:0-15599 GCA_032468115.1 Grayia smithii
GTACCCTGGGCCGATGCCATGAAGGGCTTTATAGGTAAGCACCAGCACCTTGAAGCGGATCCGGAGAACTACAGGCAGGTAGTTCAACTACAGGTGTTGAATTCTTCATAGATGCGTACTACCTTTACAAGATTCCCATGTCATGATTTTCTGTTTTTGAGGCTCAAGACTGTATGCATCAGAAGACACACAACCCAAAGTTTCAAAGCCTCTTGATTTCCTAGAAAATATTTATTTGTGGAAGCATGGATCATGCATAGAAGATTTTGTCTCATATACTCTACAGAAATTATTATAAATGAATATAGTCTCTCAAAAATATTTAGAAGGTGAACACTTCTTTTTGGATATACATATCATTATATGAACAGTGAGGGATCTGAGTATCATTCATTTAAATACAAATAATAATAGTAATGTTAATATTTGTTATATTAATCATACTTATATAATAGTGGTATTATTATACATATTTGTATTAGAGTGTGTTCTTTCATTATTTAGTTGTTCAATGTTTTTGTGCACCATCCTAATAACTATTACAATATTAAACGTACATAGTGGTACCATCTTTCAATATCTAATCTTTACATCTAGCTATTACTTTTAATATATTATATAAAAATATGTATAAACATATTCCTCCTTGATCTTGTTTTTATCTTTATTCTAGCTCTCAATAAAGCTAGTCTTATATTAAACAGCATTTCCTTTCTAACCATCATCTCTTGCTTACTTTAGTATTTCAATTCTTATTCATTTTTTGACTTGTCTCCCAAACTCCTCCCTTGGGTCTTTGTCTCTGTCTACATCTTTCCTATTTAGCCCAAATATTTCTTCCATCTCTACTATCTCTTGCTGCTATACCTCTGAAGGTTTTGCCCAAGCCCCTATCTTCTCTTCAAAACTATCTTTCTTTTTATTCAATCCCATTTTTTGATCTCTTAATATATATTGTCCCTTATTTGATTCATGTCTTTATTGTCTTCTCCTTCTTCTCTTCTTGTTTTATTCGTTGATTTATCTGTTCTGTCTTTTCCTTCTATCTCCTCTCTTTCCTGTATTTTATGATCTTTATTCATTGTCCCTTGTTGAAGATTTTCTGATTTTCCTACAATGTCGTGCATTAAATCTTTTATCTCCCTGTGATTATTTATCAACATATCATAAGTACTTTGAAGCATCAACACCATTTCTTTTTGAAATCCACTCATCTCCCCCTGATGCAACATCTTATCTTATTTTGATAGGTCAAAATATTGCTCAATAATCTGTCAGTAGTCTGTAACTGCCTCGGTGTTTCAATTGTCTATGACCTCAGAAAGCCATCTTAGAAACCATTTGCTCAATCCTAGTGTTGCTCCTCAGGGTAATGCAATAGTTATAGTTCTTTGTGTCCCACAGTTAGTCAATTAATTTCATTTAGGTAATCCAGGAAGATTTCCAAATGTCTCCTTAAGCCCACTCTGTAAATTCAGTCATAGATTCTGGCATTTAAAAGTTGCTTTCTTTAGGTGTCTTCCATAATCTCACAGTTAAACCTCCAGTAAGCATGAACTAGACAAATATAGAACAGTACTGAGCACAGCAGTCCTCCAGATGTTATTTATTTCCATGTTTTTTCTTTTGTTTTAACAGTACTTTCCAAGGTTGTAGGAGTTTATTCCCCTACAATATATTCCATTAAAAACCAGTAGATGGCACCTTCAGCTTAAATTTCAACATTGCACAAAATCTAGCAATTTTTTTTTCAGTTTTTGCAGATGGTCAATAGTCAGACAAATAATTCCAGCATTTTAAAATACCTTACCAAAATATTGCCAATAAAGTTTGAAACTCCAATCTTTCTATATTTTAAAGATTTTGCACTCTCCCTTTAATTCCTTTTCTTTGGGGTCTGTAATTTTTCTCTCTGTAATTATTCGCCTCTTAAACAAGCATTTCAAAGAGTCTCTTTTCCAGGAGCTATGTTCTAGGTAAAAAGAAAATCATCTCACTCAGTTCCAATCATGGTTCATCTACACCACTCCAGCACATTCTTTGTTTCTTCATCTGCCCCAGCATCACAGCAGCCATAATGGCTGCCTCTCCTCTTCATTGTTGGATGGGAGGGAATCCCTGGGTCCAGCTGGAGAGATGCCACTCTCCACAACCTGCAGGGTGCCCTCCTTTCTTCATCACCCCTACATGGTGACTTTAGCCCCTTTGGGGACCCTTCCAATGAGGAGGCTTCGGTGCAAGTTTGCGGAGCCCCACTCCTCGCATCCAGTCTTGCCACAACACTTGAATTGCTAAAGACAGACAAAATGTACCACAAAAAGAGGTTAGAATAAAACATATTGGACAAAAAAAGGCAGAATTATATGATTTAAAACTTCTTTTTCCTAAAGGACATCAAATGTAGCCACTTTTAAATATACATAACTGCATTGTAAATGTTAATTATTTCCTTTCCTTACCTTGTTTTATTAAAGGCATAGTATGCATTGTAGACCAGGAAAATACTGCAAGTTTAAGAAATAATCCACAGCTTTACTTCAATAAATCCAAAATCTAAACATTATAAAGTAAATTTGAACAGTAGATTCAATAGGAAATCCAGAGATTAAAACCTTGTGAGCAGTTTGCCAAGGTAAGAAGATCTGAAAGAATGAAGCAAGTCAAATGAGACCATATCATACTTAGGGGCAGGGGAGAAAGAGATCCAGAAATCTAGTATATTGATAGCTTTACTTCACTTTACCTCAGCAGAGTAGTATATGGCCATGAATAGCATTGCATAGCAATGTAGAACTGAACAAAAATGAAGATGCTATATCTGGAGTACAGGTGTATTGTACTCCATATCAAGGTCCACATATCAAGGTCCACATATCAAGGTCCAGATATGCAGAGCTATGGATCCCATCCTTTGCACCTACCTTGTTAAATGGGACAGGGTTAGATGATTTATGCATGATTGATTTTGCAGCCTATTAATGATTGGATTAATACATCCCTGGAGCATAAGAAATACCATTCCGTCTACAGCACCAAAAATTCTATTCATTTCCTTGTACTTTTTCAATGCCTAGGATTTCTTTTGTCACTATGAGAAATAACTCTTATAAATACTTTATCCCCACTGGGAAGAAAGCAGCATCTTGTAGAGGCATGTGAAACTCCTACTGTACATTTCATGAAAATATTGAACATAATGCTAATGTTTATCTTTCTTTTCCCACTTTATACTGAATTGGAATGCAGGTACGGCCTGAAGCTTGCATTGATGCACCAGAGAGGATGATGGCATACAACAGAACCATACAATTACAGTTCAATGAAAAAGTCATCCCTATGTCACATAGTATAATATTTTTTTCCAGTTCCATATATATTTAGTCTGCCTGTTCTTCCTTGATTCTTTTTTATTTTATACATTGCTCTTTGCAACCACTTCCCTGAGTACTGTAAAGGTAAAGGTTCTCCTTGCACATATGTGCTAGTCATTCCCGACTCTAGGGGACAGTGCTCATCTCCGTTTCAAAGCTGAAAAGCCAGCGCTGTCTGAAGACATCTCTGTGATCATGTGGCCGGCATAACTAAATGCCAAAGGCACACGGAATGCTGTTACCTTCCCACTAAAGGTGGTCCCTATTTTTTCTACTTGCATTTTTTATGTGCTTTCGAACTGCTAGTTGGCAGAAACTGGGACAAGTAACGGGAGCTCACCCCATTACGTGACACTAGGGATTTGAATCACTGAACTGCCGACCTTTCGATCAACAAGCTGAATGTCTTAGCCACTGACCCACCATGTACTGTAATACACCGAGTACTGTACTACAGTTTTAAATGTTATGCATACATCAGCCATCAGATGATAAGGCATGGTGCAGGCTTTCCTGTTGAAAGACAATAGCTCATTCGTTCTGTCCTGCATGTGAAAAAGCACATCAGAATGTATAGAGTGGCTTATCAGTTCTTCAAGGTAGACCAAGCTAGGAAAGTAACATCATGAATGCTAATGCTATTTTTATTTTAAGATTACACTAATAAACTCCTGTCTGTTAGTCTATTTCACTAATAGACTCCTATCTGAATGTGCTTCCCTCTTCCCTCCCTTTATCTTTGTGAGAACTAGAATTACATTTCTGCCCTGGACTCAGTTTCTTTTATCTATCCATTGCTTTGGTAGTGGTTCTTCCTCCTGTTCCTCAAGATTATTCCTCCTTCCCATTACTGTACATGGCTCTGGCCATTAGTTGATGTCTACTTCATCTTTCTTAACAAGTGGAATCTTAAAATACCTCAATATTAATGTAGAGTACTTGAATTGATTAATAATGCATTCATGCCTACAAGTTCTACAATGCCTTTCTTTCAAGCCCAGCATTTTCTCCCAACCACAAAAGCACTTTTTACTATGCTTTCAGTTTAGGCTTTATATATGTCTTTATCCTTTCTTTCCAGGCAGAGGTTCTGTATCAAAACTTGTCATTTGGTCATTGACATGTCGGCCAGCATAGCTGCAGATGAATTTTACTGTCCAGAAATTTAGAAATTGTTTTCTCACTTGGCAGATGGTTCTTTGTGGGAGGAGAAATGAAGACAGAAGAATACATCAATCACTTCCCTTAACTTGGCTACAAGAAGAAAAGACAACACTATTTAACAGCCTATTATGGCTATTTATCATGTATTATGGCAGAATGGGGTTCAGTAATGTGGTTAACACTGTTTTAACCAGCGTAGATTTTGGCTACCTAAAAGACTGTTGGGTAGCACTTAACTTGACCACGAGGAATAATCCTATAATAGATAATAGGGTGGAGATAATTAACTTATATAGTGGGGACATGGTGGCTCAGTGGCTTAGACAGTGAGCTTGTCAATCGAAAGGTCGGCAGTTCAGTGGTTCAAATCCCTAGTGCTGTGTAACGGGGTGAGCTCCCATTCCTTGTCCCAGCTTCTGCCAACCTAGTAGTTCGAAAGCACGTAAAAAATGCAAGTAGAAAAATAGGGACCACCTTTGGTAGGAAGGTAACAATGTTCCGTCCACCTTTGGTATTTAGTCATGCTGGCCACATGACCACGGAGACATCTTTGGACAGCGCTGGCTCTTTGAAACATAGATGAGCACTGCCCCCTAGAGTCAGAACAACTAGCACATATGTACAAGGGGAACCTTTACCTTTACCTTTAACCTGATTTTGAAATCAAAAGAAATCAATTGGACATTCTTTAGAACAATTTTCCACTGGTTTACAAGAACAGTATGATCAGTGTCTCAGTGCTGTCTTTTAGTCCAGCCTCTGATGGGATTTCCCAGCTTTCTACACTACATCGCCTGCATAATCTTGTCTGGTCATGGCGCTTCCTCTGCTTGATCTTCCTCCCAGGTGTTCTGTTGCCTCAGGCATTCTCTCATCTTTGGGTGCCATACATTCTACTGTTTGATATTTTATTTGTTGACCTTAGGGCTATAATAAATTAAATGATTGGCTAAATGGTAGAAACATTCTCTTATACATAGCACTTCAACTTCTTTAACAAACATTCATCATTCATGGCATATTACCCCATTATCTTTTAACTATATTTTCCTAATATTTTTCATCCATTTCCCTATCTTTAATAACTGTCCATCTCCTTGGTACAGCTTTTCCCCATTTATAGAATTTGTAAACATTCCTTTTCTCTATCAAATACAGCTACCTTGGTTTTCAATACATTAATTTTCTTTTAAATCTATGTTCCTTGTTGCATCATACAAATTAGCTAACTTTTGCAGGAAATCGTTGGAGTTCACAGACAAATTCATGGCGCCATCTCCATAGATGTATACAAATAATGTCATATTGTCACAACCAACACATATATAATGTCTCATAAACTTTTCTTATTTATTCATAATAAATGCATGAAGCACCCAAGAGAACATCACCTATTCTTGAATCCCTGAACAATTCTGAACCACTGGCTTAAAATTACATTTCTCCTTACCACTGCTTTACTTGAATCACAGTACTCAACTTTTGGGCAGTGTTAAAGCCATCTGACTCAGGATTAACTCCCTATCTCCAGATAATTATAACAATAAAACTTTCATTTCATAAGAAGAGATCTCAAGGTAAGGCAAATTCACTAATGCATCAAAAATGAATATTTTGTAAATTAAAGAATCTTAACTTCCATGGAGTATAACCAATAAAGACATTATACATTCTAACAGATAATTAATCTTCTTGGATTTTCTTTAACTAGGGGTTTCAATCTTAATCCTTTTTTCCTGTTTATATAATGTATAAAGCGGCTTCCCAACTGTGCTATAAATCCACTGAAATCTTCTACTGTATTACAAAAATCACAATGGTTCAGTTCACAGTCTAACTGGTTACACTCCAGTTAAGGAAATTAAAATGTTGCAGCTGTGAAAAGCAAAAAGACAAGCAAACACCCCACTCACTATTCCTGGGACAGAAGCCCTGAAAAATTAATTATTTCCCTTTACATACATTCAAACAATTGGCTTTTAAAAAGTATTTCCCAGATATTGTAGCTCCACTTTTTCTTTTGAACAAATTATTCTACTTGTTTAAAAGTGATAGTCACATCACTTTCATGGGCTCCTAATCATGAGATTATTCCAAAAATTTCATGACCTCCTCCCCCCACCCTTTTCAGCTCTTTTAGAAAGTCAATTTTCCCTAATTTGTCCCAATCCTCTATTTTTTGGGATGAGAGCCTTCCTCTTTACTTATTCCCTTTTCTGCTTCTCTATATACATAGCAACTTTGACATATGTCTGCCTTACAAACAGGATGTTTTTCAGAGGACTTGTGGATCCATCTATTTGTCCTCCAAGATCACCTCCAGGATGCCTGGCTAACCATGCTTCAGGACCTGTCTTAGAATGCTTCTCTTCACATCATTTCCACCCTGTAGCTACCTATTTATTTATTATATTTCTACCTGCTACAACTATGATACAGTTCAGCTGATTCACAGTTAAGCAGTGTTTTCTATCTTCTCTTGATACAAGTCTTGCTATTTGTATACAATTTCTGGTGCTTCTGCACAATGCAGTCAGGGGTCTGGATTTGTACTCCTGCATTGCCTGGAGCACCCTCCCTGCCAGTCATGGTGTGCTGCTCTACATGGCTGTTTTGCCTAGTGCTGCCAGATTGATATCACTCCTGGCTAACAGTTGCTCACACAAGATTTGGATAGTGGTTTCCAAAACACAGGCTAGATTTTATGTAGCTACTATTTTAACATGTGTTCATCATTCTTGTGTAACAGCACTAGATGTTTAGATCTAAATTTTTGTTGACTGAAGAGGTAAGACAATCTATTCTGGATGTTACACCCCTTCTTAAGTTTTCAAAATTTCATTTCTGCTGTACATAAAATACAATTATTCAGAAAACTATCTGCTAATTTGACTCTCAAAGGTCAAATACTTATAGGCAACCATGGAGTTCAGTGGGGAACCTTGGATCAGTCACTATTTCTCTGCCCATCCAGTTTTACAGAAATGTAAGACTGGATGGACAGAAATGTTGCTATGAAGTTAAGACTACATCGTGGGGCTTTCATGTAATAAGATATACTATACTTATATGTACGTTCGTGGGTATGGCCAGCCAGCGATTGCTACTGGATCACCGAACCAGCCCCAGTCTCTGCTACCGGATCAGCAGATCCGGCCTGATCTGGTAGCATTTCACCCCTGTTTCCTTTCTCCAACTTCCAGTATCACCTACAGTTATATTTTCTATTGTTGTCTCTCATCCAAATACTGATCAGGATTAGCTTTTTTGAATCAACTGCTTTTACCTTTGAAGTCAGCTAGTCTGGGTTTGTGCCCTTATTTTGAGGTCAAATTGCTCAGGAATGTTCTTCTCAGATGGCACTTGCCTGGAAAGTCAGAAGCCTCAGCTCTGAAGCCCCCTGAAATCAGTTTCTTACGGAATCACTTGAAGTGATCATTTTACTTCAATGATCTACTTCTACCAGGGCTTTACATACTTGAGCTGTGTTGGTAAACAGCCATCTCTGTGTGCATTGAGACAACCCATCCATCTCCCTCCCTCTTAAGAATTCTGGCAGTAATTCTGAGCAGAGTTGTTGGTAAAAATATCCATTATTTTGGTGCCTCTGCTGACTGTTGACTCTCTATTACCTTTGCAGGTGAACAACTTTTAGCTAATTTTCTAGGCTGAGGGGTGGCAGGAATGATATTCTACCCTGCCCCCAGGATCCTATTGTGGAAGCCACCTGCCCCCACTAGAAGAATGAAATATTTTGAGGAATATTAAACAAGGCAGAATATTATATTTCCCAAAGTAAGAAATGGAGAAACAGGTTTTTAGAGGCAGAAATCAACTTCCGCTTTCCTTAATAGCCCACAGCAGATGCCAACACTTAAGAGATAAAGAGCTTATTGAAAATTAGATAGCTCTATTCATAGGCAAAGCAAATACTACAGGCAGAAATCCATTTAAGACAGGATACTGCATCAAAGTCTGAACAAAGGCAGAGTGATGGATTAGCCCTCATTCAAGATCCAAAACAGAACGAAAGCCATTAAACCACAATAGGAATTGTCCAATACCATTTCAGAACTCAGGCCCCTTCGTTGCATCACCCCAAACATCAATCAAACCTGGGAGACAAATACCTAGGAAGTATTCTTTGCCTAGAAAGCCAGCTATGACCCCTACATAATCCCTACATGGGCTCATGAGAGTCTGATAACAAACAATAGAATACATCTTCTTGTACAGGAACTGGAAGCTCAAGTGCAAAGCCCAAGAGAAGATATAAAAACCCTTACTCTCAGCTCGATGTGGTCAGCTGCACCAGAACCATGTGCTTAGTGGTTCTGTTAATCATTAAACCTTCTTTCCAATCAGCCTCCATGTTTTCAGTGTCTTTCTCCCAGCTTGGAACTGAACCAGATGGATATTTTTTCCCACACTGTCAAAAGCCATGATCCCTATGTGGTTGGCAATGGAGAAGAGATAGCATTCTGCGGCAAGTCATGAAGTGGGAGATAGGGGAGCTATCTTCTTTCTTCTTTTTCAGAAAATAATTTGAATAAATTGTTAACCAAGTAAAACATAAGAAAAAATAGAGATAATAAAAATAGTAAACAGTGAGAAGAGGAAATAGAAAAGAAATTTAAAAAGAAAGAAAATAAAAAGAAAGATTATAAGAAAGTGGTTTCTATTTTTCTTGTCCATGGTCATAGATACATTTCTATTTTGCTACTTGTCTCTAAGGTTACATCATAATTTTCTTCTTTCCATAAACTATCCTTCCTAATCTTCAAACCCATAAATCATAAATTCATTTTTATTTTTTCAGGAAAATGTCCATAAGGTTTTCCAATCATTGATATAGTAGTTGAACTTTCTTTAAGCAAACAGGTTAGTTTTGCCGTGTCTAATTCACAGTCAGAAGCCAATCATTTTCTGAAGGCCTATCCCTCTGATTCTGTTTTGGGAAATAGCAGCAATCATTACATTCATCCATGTATTCTAGTGGCGGAAGAAAGTTATTCCTATTAGCATGCTTTATACTTAGGCAGGGGGACACAGTGGCTCAGTGGCTTAGACACTGAGCTTGTTGATCGAAAGGTTGGCAGTTCAGCGGTTTGAATCCCTAGTGCTGCGTAAAGAGGTGAGCTCCCGTTACTTGTCCCAGCTTCTGCCAACCTAGCAGTTCGAAAGCACATTAAAAATGCAAGTAGAAAAAGAGGGACCACTTTGTTGGGAAGGTAACAGCGATCTGTGCGCCTTTGGTGTTTTAGTCATGCCGGCCACATGACCATGGAGACGTCTTCAGACAGCACTGGCTCTTCGGCTTTGAAACACAGATGAGCACCACTCCCTAGAGTCGGGAACGACTAGTACATATGTGCGAGGAGAACCTTTATCTTTACCTATACTTAGGCAAAAAGAAAAAAAGGCCAACTGCACAGGTATGGAATAGCTGGAATGTGGCTCAATAGCAGTAACTTAAATATGAGCCAGCAGTGTGCTGCAGCAGCAAAAAAGCCTAGGTACATTATCTGAGGGATAGTATCAAAATCATGTGAAGTGTTAATACCACTTTATAATGCCTTGCTAAGACCACACTTGGAATATGCATCCAGTTTTGATTGTCACAATATAAAAAAGATGTTGAAATTCTAAAAAGAATGCAGAGAAGAGCAACAAAGATTAGGGGGTTGGAAGCTAAAACATATGAAGAATGGTTGCAGGAATTAGATATGTCTAGTCCAGTGAAAAAAGGGACTAGAAGTTACATGATAGCAGTGTTTCAGTATTTGAGGGGCTGCCATAAAGAAGAGGGAGTCAACTTATTCTCCAAAGGATTTGAAGGTAGTACAGGAAGCAGTGGATGGAAATTAATCAAGGAGAGGACATCCTAAAACTAAAGTTACATTTCATCACAATAAGAGCAATTAACCAGTGGAAGTTGTGAATGCTCCAACACTAGAAGTTTTAAAGAAGAGATTGGACAGCCATTTATCTGAAATGGTATAGGATCTCCTGCTTGAGCAAGGGGTTCGACTAGAAGACCTCCAAGTTCCCTTCCAACTCTGTTATTCTATTGTTCTGTGATTCTGTATAATTCTGGGATTCTATTGATCTGCTGGGAGGAAGAGGATGGCAAGAGACAGCAACTTGCAAGAGGAATTAACATCTAAAGAACATAGCAGAAGACATCATTGATGCTTTCCATGAGCAAAACATATTGTGGATTTCTTTGTGTTTTCTGAGTTTGGTTGCATGTTTGCAGATGTTTCATTACTCAACTGGGGACAAAATCAGTGTGAAGTAATCTCAGAGAGCACCAATAGCTTCACAATTCAACCCTGAGCTACAGATATTATCTTCTGCCAAAAATATATTATTTTTGTCACATTAATTGATAGAAATATATGGTTTTTTTTTACTGGTTCATTGACACAATGGAGAATTGTATATACTTCATTTGCCATATAATTTAATGCTGTTAAGGAATTACTTGTTCTAAAGTTTGGCACAGAATAAAGTTAGATAATAGGCTTAAAATCCAGAGTCAGAAAAAGAAAAGAAAAAAATTAACACAATCATGAATCAAACAAACACAAATACATGTGCTAAAAATATGGAAGAAGGTTAAAGCATCTTATTATATTTATTTTCTGTTTGGAATGGGAATGAATGCCAAGACTGGAATGAACCAGTCACCAAGGACACCTAGCCTGGGAACAGAGTGAGAAACTGTATCGAGTTGCGCCAAACATTCAAGAGGTCCCCAAAATATCTAAGTGGCCTGGCATTGGACACTGTTGGACTGGACAAAGGGATGGGGGGTGGGGAGTTATGGAAAGGGGAAAAGTTTAACCTTTGCGCTGGAATATTCAGATCTTGCTTTTGGTGCAGTCACTATTCCTTAGTAAAAGAACCTATCACTTCAACCAAATGGAGTTGGGTCTTTGTTTCCTAGGGACCTGAGTGGGATAGGTCTGACACATTTGATTTTGCCAGGATTTAGGTTCAGCCACTGTTCCCCATCCAGCTCTTAACAACCTCCAAGAATTGCTAGAGGGAGGTCATGGTATCGCTTAATTCACCATGGACATATAGCTGGGTGTCATTAGCATGTCAATGATATCCACAGTGGACTCTTTGTTACAAGAGAAAAACGCCTCCTATCCCCCCCCAAAAAATACAAATGACAACCAAATGTCAATTTGGGAAAGAAAGAGCATGGAGCTCATGGAAATTCTTGCCAGTGTGAAAGAAATTCACCTCTCAAGCGATGCAGCTCAGATAGTAGCTTTGCAATTTCTGCAAAAGGAGTACAGAGCTGCCATAGTAATGATACAAAGTACCATTTGGGTAAACTTTATGTGACCATCTTTGGATTGGAGCATGCATATGCTTGCAGAAATTACTTTTATTCTTCTTAGAATCAGTCAGAAAGTCAATCTGTCCATCCATCCATGCATCCATCCATCCATGTATGTTTCAAGGAAGCTGTTCTTTTCTGACCTGAAAGCAAAACCTGCTTGAGTATAATAATCCAAGGAAGTCAACACCTCAAGTATTCACAAGCAAAAAAGGGACACATTGTTTATAGTGCAGCATGGGTATGTGTTCCTACTGGCCCTTCCTACATTCCCAGGCATTCTTCTGGAGTCAAGTTGCAACACAGGTTAATCAGGATCCAAAGTATGATCCAGAAAAAGAATCTGCTTGTTAGTGGTGAGGCCTCAGGCAATCAATAGGATTCATGGATGAAACAAATTAGATATCAGCCTTCATGGAGCCATTCATTATATTTTGCCAAGATAGAAGACGGTCACAGAAACTGGATGGCTCCATTGAGACAAGTGTATTGATGAAATATTAGACAAATTAATTCTGAAGCAAAGAGGCTTGAAAAACATGTAGGTGATCCAGAAAAAAAATATCTAACAATTCCTAGTGGTTTGAAGTGAGCTATGCAATTCACTGGTTTTTGTAAAAATAGTTAAGAGTAAGATTTAAAAACATTTGGAATTGAGACAGAATTTGAACTATGTTCACATGATGAACAAGTAATTGCTAAATTGTATAAAATTTTATTGAAATTTGAGATGGAAGAACAAGTCAAAGTCTTTATGATAAAACACGCTAAGAAATTTTGACATAATATATTGATGGAACGGTGGGAAATAAATGACTACAAGATTTGAAATTCACATTATATTATAACTTAAAAGAGAATTCTTATAAAATGATTTACCTTTGGTACATGACTTCAGAAAAATTATCTTTTCCTATTAATTTATATAAAAAATAACTGCTATTAAATGAATGAAAAGATTTGTTAATATTAAAATGCTCAGGGCAATAAAATAGAGCTACATATTTAAATTTTGTTGCTTTATTTACAATAATAAAATATCCTATAACACACACAAAAAAAGGGTGGGTTACCGAGTTAAAAAAAAATCTGATGATTAAAGTAATCTAAACATTTCAATGAAAAGAAGAAAAAAAAAAACTTCACAATTTTTCCCAGGAGATTATGTAAAAGTATTTCTTTGCCATGCTCCAAGTTTGTTAGAGCAAAAACTTTTAATGACAAATTCCAGACTTTAGGATTATGTTTCAAAATCATATTAAGAATTTTTACAATAATAATTTTTCTCAAAATTATATCGATCTGTTACTTGAAATCAAAATGTAGCTTGTCATAACCAGATCATATGAGTTAAAAAAACACCAACATAAAAATTTTAAAGTCCAACCCCTTTTAAGCATTCTTATTACAATGATTAAAATAAATCAAACCAAACATGACCAAACAAAGAAATAATTAAATTGAATAAGAATTGTAGAATTGTAGAAATTTCTTATTTCTGTAAGGCTACCTTGACTTCAGCCTGTTTACCTGAAGTTTTGTATTTCTTCCTGTCCTTCCTATATTCTTTCATTGAATTTAAATTTAAATTTAATTGAATTAAATTTTAAATTTTCATTTAATTTACAGATTTCCATATTTTGCATATGTAATCTATGTGCATAAAAAGAACACAGCTTTTATTTTGAGTACATTGTCTCATTTTTAAATTGATAGGCCACTTATCAACTACCAGAGTTTGACCCTTAGAGGGTCAAAACGTGAGTTCTTTGAGGAACCCCTTTTGCAGAAGGGCAGCTTTTAATCTACTCCTGTTCCCGAATACCCCATTCCAGGTCCCACCAACACACTGCCCCCTGCACATTGTCAGCTTTCTGTGACAGTTGGCCTGCTTGGTCAACATTGGAATATTTGGGAAAGGATTTTTTAAAATTATTATTATTTGTATATCTGCAAATTCTAAGCTAACCCTCTTCTCCTGTGCGTTGATAGCCCCATACAGACAACGGTCACTGTGAGAACTGTCTTGTTTATGTTGGCCATATCTATTATTTCTTTCCTGCTCTGAATTCCCGTGCTTTCCTAATAATACTTTGCATGCTGTCTGTGTAATAATGGAAACACCCATTTACCGGAATCCCTAAAATGGGTTTTGTAATGTAATCAAATATCTGTTGAAAATGAAGAGTGCTTTCATAAACGGTGGATAAGTCATGAAGATGTTTTGTTGCCAGTGTGCATGAATTGACTCGTTCTTTGGACAACCAATATGAGAGCCCTTTCCATATAGTTCCGTAACTGGAAGGTATTTCTGTGAATAGTGGAATAATGCCTGATGATGACATCACAAGACAATATCTGATTTATAGCAAACAAATTCATTTGCTGCTCTGTTTGAATTCTGTGGAAGCACTTTGAAAGGAGATACATATAGTTTCAGGAGGTAGTTTTGTTCTCCAGAAGGCAAGGATCATTTTTAGTCTAAAGATGAAAAATATACATCTTGTGGGTATCTGGAGATGCCTTTTTTTGTGACAGATTCATAAGTGTGAGACTAGCCTAATAAGCCTAATAAGTGTGAAATGGGATTTCATATGAATGAGGGAGGTTTTAATGGTAGAAGATTACAAGAAAAATTATGATCAAAAACAGCTGTCTGACAGGATTCTGATGAAAGGTAAGAAACTCAGAGGTGGTATTCAGCAGAGAACCAGTAGTGGAAATTTTGAGTAGTTCAGAGAACCAGTAAATGCCACCTCTGATTGGCCCCACTCCCATCTATTCTCTGCCTCCCAAGTCCCAGCTGATCAGGAGGAAATTGAGATTTTGCAGTAATCTTCCCCGGGAGTGGGGTGCGAATGGAGATTTTATTTCCCCTGCCATGCCCATAGAATCCTTCCCCTGCTATGCCCACCAAGTCACGCCCACCATGCCATGTCCACCAAGTCATGCCACACCCACCAAGTCATGCCACAACCATCAAGCCATGCCCACAGAACCGGTAGTAGAAAATTTTGAATCCCACCACTGAAGCAACATATTTTGAAAACCCTGCTCTTCAACCAGTATGCGCAACAATAATTTAAAAACAGCACTGTAACAAGATTAATAACAATCTTCTCATTAAAACAAAACAAAACAACTCTTATGAGAAGTAGGTATTGTATTGTTTTTTGTTGTTTTAATCATTCAGTCATGTCTGAATCTTTGTGATTTTATAGGAAAGTGCTCTCCATGCTACCATGTCAAGTACAGTTTCTTTCAGTTGTTCATATTTGTATCAGTTTGATGGTATCGATCTAGTGAGTTCTCTGCTTGCCCCTTCTTCTTCTTGATCCACTAACCATTCCTAGCATCATTGACTTCTCTAATGAATTTACACACATGACATGGCCAAAGTAAATCAGATGTAGTTTTGCGATTTTGACTTCTAATGATGTGTCTAGTAAACTGGGTATAAAAGTGTTTAAATCAATATTTCTTGAATTTATGGTAAATGTGTGATCTTTAAAATATCACAGTGAATGTGTGTCTTCAGTTCAGTCATACAAAGGAAATTCTAGAAACTTTATATTAAAATCTGAAATTGGTAGATCAGTATTTGGACAGAATATTTTCTCTGTTCTCCATTCTGTTTTCAAAGCACTTGCGTCACTTAAAGCACTGATAGCTGAAATGTATTTTTTCTTAAAGACATCTAGTACTTT
>JANHFM010235489.1:0-10029 GCA_032468115.1 Grayia smithii
GGGTGTGACTGCTCTTCAGACTTTGTGACGAACAAAGTTCATAACCTGCTAGTCACATCTTGTTACCTGTCTGAAACTTGCTTGTAATCTCTTTGACTGAACTCTGGACTGGACTTTGATGAACTCTTTTGGACATTCTCTTTTGTGGATTAATTACTGAACTTTGGACTGAACTCTAATAAACTCTTTTGTACCTTCTGTTTTGTAAGTAATTGCTTGCCTTGTTATCTCTTAATTGCAGAACATGGCCAAGGGCTTATCTGTCAGCAATTACAAAGGTTTGAGAAATTAACCCTTGCCAGTCATGTCTGCTCGTGTGTCTGTTGGTGCTCAGGGAGAGGGGACAGAACAACAAGACAACTCAGACTAAAACCATCTTTAAAATGCAGCACAATGGCAACACCCAACACATTAACACCAAGCCTAGGATCAAAGCTAAGATTTTAAGGGCTTTTTGAAATTTCAGGAGAAAGGGGTTCCTCTATCACTGGTGGGAATGCTGTTCCAGATGGTAGGTGCACAAAAGCCATACTTCCTAGGCTCCCTATGATTAATCTTGCCAATGGAACTCTCAACTCTTTCAGCTATAATCCTAAAATGCTTGGGGGTATCTCAGGCATCACAGAATGATCCGCTCTGCAGCTTACTGAGATCTGTGAAATTTGACCACGGAAGGGAAAACCAATAGCTCAAACCCTCCTTGGATGGTCCTTGGTATTTCTACAGCTATACAGTATCTTTGGAACATCAAAGCAGGGAGTAATACATATGGTTAGATTGAGTATACTTCTAATCTGTGCCAAATCTATGCCAGGTTTGATAATAGTCTAACTGCTATCATCACATTGGGGGATGTGAATTTCAAGCCAAATTACTTTGTGAAGTTTAAAATACTTTACAGGAAGTCGTCGACTTACAACCACAACTGAGCACAAACTTTCTGTTGCTAAATGAGACAGTGGTTAAGTGAATTTTGCCCAATTTTATGACCTTTCTTGCCATAGTTGTTAAGTGAATCATTGCAGTTAAGGTAGTAACACAGTTGTTAAGTGAATCTGGTTTCTTCATTGACTCTGCTTGTCAGAAGATAACAAAAGGTGATTACATGACCCCAGGACACTTCAACCCTCATAAATATAAATCAGTGGCCAAGTGTCTGAATTTTGATCATGTGATCATGAAAATACAGCAATGATTGTTAAGTGTGAAAAATAATCGTAAGTCACTGTTTTCAGTGCCGCTGTAACTTCAAACAGTAACTAAGCGAACTGTTGTAAGTCAAGGACTACTTGTACTTTTATCTGCCTGAAGCACTTAAAAACAGTGATATTTTCATATAACTTACATCACCAAAGCTATTTGTCCCAATGAATTCCCCCTAGGTCTGAAATGGATAGGATCCCACCCCCGCTGAAGCGGGGGTGGGACTAGAAGACCTCCAAGAACCCTTCCAACTCTGTTATTCTGTTTTTCTAGTCAGTTTCAGGGGGATCAAGAAAGCCTTTTCCACACTCATCTTAATGAACTATCGAAGGGCAAGAACGAGAAGCTTACCTCTGATGGTACAAGTGCAAGAATTGTTGAAACAATCTTAATTGCTGTAGCTAATAACTTGTATTTTGATATTACTGAAATCCGACTGCTGCATATCTGATGAAGTTTTTGACAGACATCAGCAGAACATCTCCAATCTTCTTTCTGAATTGTACTGAATTGCAGAAAGTTTGTATTTTTTGTAATCAAGAGACACCAGAAATGTACATTAAAAGTATGCATTACAAAACAGACTCAAGAGTTCAAAATGATATTTGCAATGAAAACTAAGCTTATAGGAAGATAAAATGCGTCTCTTCATCATCATAACTAGTCATACACATCCCCATAGTTGATTCTTTGAATTAGGAAGTCTTCTATAGAAGCCATTTTGTATGAACACCACTCATTCATACTTTTCCAAAGATGTGCCTCACCAGGAAAAGTGGCCTATCAAAGTTAAGGGTAAAATAGAGCCCTAACAAAATACTGGTAGTCTTCAGATTACCACAGCAATTGGGTCAATTATAATCGAAATAAAAGCAATTTCCACTGATAAATGATACAAACGTAAAGCACGACATAAAGTGACTGCATCACTGAATGACGGCAGTCCTGTATGCCAGCGTAACCTTAGGACTGTGTGGCTCATTAAGGGGAAACAGGCAGGAGCCCCACATAAGGAGTGCTGCAAATGGTGGGGGGGATGCCGAGGGGAAAAGCCCTGGGAAACATGGAAGTACTGGCAAGGACCAGGGGCAGCTGACAAAGGCAGCATGGAAGCATGGAGGGCCAGCAAAGGTGTCAGGGTGGGCTGGCAAGGATGGGTGCTGGAAATCAGGGGAAGGTGTCAAGCTCAAGCAATAGAGCCACACCTGAAAGGTTCAAGTTGGTAACTTTATTGCATTTTACCTATAGTACAGGAATTTCCCCAGACTGCTTGCCTTTCCTTGGAACAGACAGGAATGGTTCCATGGAACTTGGGGAAGAGGGGGTGTCAGTCCTGGATCTCTTGCAGCTGCGCAACAGTTCAAGGCTATTCCTCTGCTTGATTCCTCCTCCCTGAATGTCTGGGCATTCCTCAACAGAGAGCCATCAATGGGAGCAGGCAGATGCTAAAAAGTGGGGGCAGGGAGGGGGTGTCCATGCAACATCATACTCTATAGTGGGATTCCTCTATAGGAAGGAAGAGTGAGGTCATTTTTTTTTCCTTTTTCCTTTCCTCAAAATCACTTCCTATTTTGTTCTAATAGTCTTCGATTCTTCTTTTCTAGCAGAAATATCCCAACCACAAAATGCTAATCATGGCACTGTCACACACAAAAGTGGCTTATAAATGTTAGTAAACAAAAAAATATATGAAACTTTCTAACTTCTCTTAAAGCGTTTTTATACACTAGTGTTTATGGCTATTAAAATAACATGTAATCTTTTATGACCAGTTTGCGGATCATGAGCAATCCATTTGACGGAGCACTTTATCATGCAGAGGTATCAGACTTCCTTCAGACAGCAAGAGCCACATAGACCATTTTTCCTTATAAAGCTGGTCCACAATTGATCAGCAGGTCAGCTTTGCAAATGACGGTTTCTGAGCATGCGCTCTCTAGAAATTGCACAAACATCAGCTACAGTATTTTCCGGAGTATAAGACGCACCTTTTTACCCCAAAAAAGGGGGTAAAAATCTGGGTGCATCTTATACACCGAATGTATACATTTGGTGGGGCGGGGGGGGGGAGTTGCTGCGACAGCAGTGGCAGCAACAGACAGCTGCCACTGCCAGAAAGCCCAAACTGCCCCCCCCATCGCTGCTGCTTCTGCTGCCGCTGAATAGGCTGTTAAAAAAAGGTTTCGAGGATCACGGGGTTCAGCTGTGATTAACAGCTGAGCCCTGCAATCCTCCAAGCCCTTCTTTTTAAAAGCATTTTTTTACAGCCTATTTGGCAGAATAGGCTATAAAAATTGCTTTTAAAAGTAAAAAGGAAGTCTCTGACAAATCAGGCAATTCAGCTGTTGCTCAAACTCAAGTATGAGGACCCTTGCCCTAACCCAGAGGTCTTCAAAAAATTATCATGCTATACTGGTATTTTATTAAATAATATTTTACTACACCATTTGGTTCAGAATACTTTTTTGTTTTCAACCTCTAAAATCTAGGTGCATCTTATACTCCAAAAAATACAGGTACATAAGTAATTCACAATCAATTTTTTAATTGTTTACTTCAGTAAGGCATGTTCTAAATGAATGTGTTTTTTATTAAAAAAAAAAAGCACATGCACATTTTACTTACCTCTTTTTTTCTGACAGGATGTGCAACAATTTTTCTAAAAGCTTTTCTACATCCTAAAACAGAGAAAAAAGATCGGATTAAAAAGAATCAAATGTTTTAGACTAAGGGTGTCAAACTCAAGGCCTCTGGCCTGCGGGGCTGCCCTCCCAACCTCCATTTTCACTGGCAGAGGTTTGCAGGAAGCTGTCACAGCTGAAAGACCCCGGGCGCCTGTTTTCACTGACAGAGCGCTCAGGCCACCAGTGGTTGTGGTTGTGTGTGTGTGTGTGTGTGTGCATGTGTTGCCGTGCATCTGAATGCCTCCATTTGTAAGAAATACATCCTGCCCTACCGAAGATTTGGACAATTAATGGATCTAAACAGGGGTGAAATCCAGCAGGTTCTAACAGGTTCTGGAGAACTGGTAGCGGAATTTTTGAGTAGTTTGGAGAACCGGCAAATACCACCTCTGGCTGGCCACATAGTGGGATGGGAGTGGGGATTTTGCAATATTCTTCCCCTGCCACGCCCACCAAGCCACAACCACAGAACCGGTAGCGAAAATTTTTGGATTTCACCCCTGGATCTAAACATAAATACTGCACATTCATAAACTTTGCCTGTATTGTGTAGGTATGCATTCATGTCTGTGAGTTATTTTATGTACTCATGGATAAACCAAGAATTTTAGGTTGCAAAATACCAACAAAAAACATGTTTTGCTTACTCATGGATGGGCTTATCTGCCAGTATATATAATAATGAGACTTTCCTCTTCTCCCATTACCTGCAATTAATTCTCCATTAGCTATCTAATCTTAATCTACATAACAACTTGTATCTTCTTTCTGAAACCCATGCACTCATTTTGCCAGAGCACACTGTTACCTACCAATGGGCAAGAGGAGAAACTAGTGCTCTTAACACACTGCCTTTTTGAGAAAAAGATGCAGACAGGGCATTCCGTATAGAATGGTGGCAATGGTTTATTGGCAGTTGCAACAATTGAGATTGTGGAGGAAAGAATTAGGGAACCCTCTTGTGAGAGTCACAGATGGCAAGCCACTACAACTCTGTGCATCGTTCTGCAAGCATGCACCGTGGAAAGCAGCAATTCAAACAAAATGTGGGAGCCTCAACGAATATGATTTTTCCCCCTTCTTTTCTCTTGGTTGGAAAGTTTATTTGAAAGTGGATACAGGTAGATCTCAGCTTTCAACCATTCATTTGTGATGGTTCAAAGGTACAATGGCACTGAAAAAAGGGACTTTTAATCATTTTTCACACTTATGGCTCTAGTATCATCCCCATAGTAATGTGATCAAAATTCAGAGTCTCGGCAACTGACTCTTATCTATGACAGCTAAAACAGAAGGAAACTTAAACGTTTTTCTTACTGGGTGATTCACCACCTAGTGTCAGTTGTTTGAGATGGGGGTCTCTAGAAATTAATTGGATGGATGGATGGATGGATGGATGGATGGATGGATGGATGGATGGATGGATGAATAATTGGAAGTGGCTCAGGTAGATACCTCAATTCAGTGAAGCATAACAGGAGGAAAATACAGCACAGTCAATCTTGCAAGATTCTGCTTTTATATCAATAAAGGTAGTTTTAGCTTTCCTGGAGCTGACTGCTTGGTCTGATCTGCCTAATGGAACTAATAATCCCTCCCTCCAAATACTGGGAAGCATCATGTATCAAAACGGGAATTCTGTGCCGTGTATCTCCTTAAGGGTACATGGTATCTTATTATCAGCTTATGATACTTACCTACTTTTGCCTAAGGCTGTCAAATCTGGCTGATTACTACCCAAGTGAATGAGTATTTCGTCCACTGGGGAGGAAGTATACAGATATATGAAATTCTATGACAGTGGTTCTCAACCTTCCTAATGCCACAACCCTTTAATACAGTTCCTCGTGTTGTGGTGATCCCCAACCACAATAGGAGTGGTGTCTCAGTTCCTAAGACCATCGAAAATATGTGTTTTCCGATGGTCTTAGGCAACCCCTTGAAAGGGTTGTTCGACCCCGAAAGGGGTCCCAACCCACAGGCTGAGAACCACTGCTCTATGACATATACTAGGACATGCAGTACTGCCCTGATAAGAATAAAATCCCTTTGCAACCTACTATTAATATGGGACCCTTCCAGAGGTGAGTGATGCATACAGGTAGTCCTCAAGTTATGACTACAATTGAGCCCAAAATTTATGTTGTTAAGTGAAATATTTGTTAAGTGAGTTTGCCCCATTTTATGCCTTTTCTTGACACAGTGGTGAAGTGAATCATTCAGAAGTTAGTAACATGGTTGTTAAGTGAATTTGGCTTCCCCATTGATTCTGCTCGTCAGACGGTCACAAAAGGGGATCACATGCCTCCAGGACACTGCAATGGTCATAAATATGAACCAAGCATCTTAATTTTGATCAGGTGGCCACGGGGATGCTGCAATGGTTGTTCAGTGTGAAAAATGGTCATAAGTCATTTTTTTCAATTCTGTTGTAGCTTTGAACGGATACTAAAGGAATTGTTATAAGTCAAGGACTACCTGTATTGTGAACCCAAGATATCAAAGGCAAACGGTATGCCTTGACCAAGGGCAGTTATTCTACCCTGAAGCCAAAAGTAGCAATTTCGTATGCCAAATTGATGCCACATCCGTAAGTCAGGGCTTAATGGGCCAATTTACTGGAATAGCTTGGCCAAATCAAGTTCTCATACTTGCTGATACATAATTGACATAAGGAGTAATGACAAACCTATGGGCCGTATGTAAGATTCAACCTCTTGTATCTGTCCCTTGCAGTCTTCAGACAATAATTAAAAGTATTAATTAGAAATCAGAACAAACCTGACAGTTTTGATGGTCAATTCTCAAGCTCTTCAGTCTATGAAATATTCCCAGAAGACAGTCAAATGGATCAGCATAAGGGCCAGAGATGAATTCCACCAGGTGATATAGTGGTAACAAGCAGAACCAGGATCTGAATAATATCCTATTTCCTTTCAGCAAATGATTCTTTTCCATTATTATATTCCTTTTCAACATGCAGAAAAGTATGATAGTTACATAGAAATTTAAATAAAAACATGGCACAATGTGTATTCTCTGAATACTTTTTGTAGGAACTTCAATTTCAAAATTATACAGAATGTGAAGAACTGTGAATCCAGAAATGAAAAAAATTCAAGTTGGTTTTTACATTTTGCAGCTGCAATATCTAAAAGAACTGGGTTTGCTGACTCTGAAGGTATTTATTTATATTTCATACTTAACTGCCCATCTCCTCCAGAGTTGCTCTGGGCAGTCTACAATTTAATCAATAAAACTAATAAAAATAAACAATTAAAAACACAGAATAATTTAGGATTAAAATGTTAAAATTATAAAATGACCTTATAAAATTCCAAATGATGAAAAATTCCAAGATAGTAGATTAGAAGCTGTTGATACAGGCTGGGAGGGGAATTTCTCATGGGGCCAACCAGTCCCATGGTTATGTGGGCTCCTCTGTCTCCCACGCAAGACTACACAGCCAAATTGTGACCCCTTTGCAGAGGGCCAAGAGATTGGGGGCTTTCCTAACCTCTGAGGGCAACCAATGACAATGCAAATAACATAAAATTATCATAAAACATTTAATGACATAATACAAAATTTCATAAAACATTTCTTGATCAAGTGATCCGGACACTTGATTGTGCTATATACTTCAATATGGGCTACTTTAAAAGCAGGTAATATCTCCCTGAATTTTTAAGACTTTAAAGTACATTAGAAGCTCTGCCATGGTTGAAAGCAATTGTGCAATAGGGTACAGATCCTAAAGCAAACTGGTACCCAGTTTGCAGCTCACAAAGCAAAAGTGTTACATGCAGCCTGCTTAGACACTTACAATTGCCCAGACAGGCAGCACATGCAATAGTCCAGTTATATTAGTTATTTAAAATTGATCATCAGAATAAAGTGATCTAAACTGTAGTTACCACCTCAGAAATACTTCCTACATTACATATTGGTCTCTTATATCATACTATTATTGTTTCGCAATATTCTCAATTCTTTCTTGAAACCCTGGCATTGACCCGAGTAATTTATTCAGTCATTTTATGGACTAATCAAGCAAAAAGACCTGTACCATCAGAGAAAGTTTAATTATTCATGCAATGATAACTTATTATTTTTATTAACCTCTATCGTTTGTGAAGATCACAAACATTTACTATCTTGGAAGGTCACACCACCAAATGGCACTATTTCTGTTTCTTGGAGTCCAGCTTTGCAGTCGCAGTCCTCAATTTATAACCACAACTGAGTCCAAAATTTCTGTTGCTAAGCAAGATATTTGTTAAGTGAGTTTTGCTCCATTTTACAAAGTTTCTTGCCACAGTTGTTACGTGAATCATCACAGTTAAGTTAGTAACATGGTTGTTAAGTGAATCATTGACTTTGCTTGTCAGAAGATTGTCAAAGGCAATCACATGACCCCAGGACACTGCAACTGTCATAAATATGAGTCAAATGCCAAGCAGCCAAATTTTGATCACGTGACCATGTGGTTGTAATGGTTGTAAAAACATGGGAAAAACAATCATAAATCATTTTTTTCAGTGCTGTTGTAATTTAAAACAGTCACTAAATGAATAGTTGTAAATTGAGGACTATCTGTATAAATATTGAAAATCCATGTCTTAGCTCAAATTAACTTTCAAAAAATCAGAAATAATTTCAGGGATAACAATACTAAGCTGAAAAACTTACTTATTGAAGTTTCTGTTTTTATCTCTGAATTCCAAATATTGAATACCTTCCAACCTTGCCCATTTTTCTTCTGGTTCAAGGCAAGTCCTAGTTTTATATTCAGAATCAGTCACAGTACATAGATAAAGAATTGAGAGCGTCCACACCCACTCATGAATTTCTTCTTCAATACAGGAGTTACAGAATATTATCAACTTCTCCACACTGAAAGAGATAGATTAAGTTCTAGTGAAAAAATAATCATCTATCAGAAACTCTGTACAAATTAACTTGCCTTTCTTACTTCCAACAGAAATACAATCCTTCAGAATTATAACAACATAGTTTTGCTTGCTTTCTATTCTACACGAGTGACCCCCAACCATTTGAGACCAATAAGCAGATGGAGAGAATACTTGGGGGGGGGGGGGAGAAAATACTTGCCCTAAGACAATAGGAATCAATTTACAAAATAGCTGCCATGACAGCACAGCTACTGAGATTATCTTTAATTAATCTAGAGATCAAGCTGTCTTCTTTACCAATAGCAAATGGGATCTGTTTTTAAATAGTTAAAGATCCATAGTTGCCCTTTACTTGAGAGGATGCACTTAATTGGGTTTTACACATTTTTTGTAAGAGCTGCACAAAAACTTTTCATTTTTCTTTCCCATTCAGTTAGTTTTGCCCCTCTTGATCTTATCTCCATATGCCACTTTCTCTTCCCTTCCCTTTTCTCCCTATTACTCTGTTGCTGTTTCTTCTTACTTTTTTTTAAAAAAAGTAGGTGAATGGGGGAGTGTCTTCTGGGAAAAATATATGCTTTGGATATACACAAGCCAAGGATCTGGTCAATTACAGTGTCCACCTTTGATCAGAATGTAATCTCTTTTGCAGGCTTGCCCAGCAAATAATCTAAATAAATAATAATCTAAATAATAATTCTAAAAGCACAGGTGCAGGGAAATACAACAACATACTTAGGATGGACTAAGACCACCGTGTGCCAAAAAACAGAGAAGATCAGAGTTTCACTGGTGGATGAAAGTACCAAGGGTCAGGGCATGATTCCAGGGTCAAAAACTGCCCGAGAACAGCTGAACCTCCCCTACAAATTGTTTCCTGCATGAGGAAACTTTTCTGGAATCAAGATGTTCCAAGACCTGTTTGGGAAACCATCTGACTACTAATTTCGACAACGTATTTGCTTACATCAGTTGGGAAGATCACGTTGATCAGTGGCATGTACTTCTGACCGAGTTGCATTGAAATTAAGAAATGTACTAAAAGGACAACAATATTCTAACTTTACAGCAATAAATGAATTCAATTATTGTACTGTGCTGAATCGCTTTCTGCGTTTATTGTGCTTAAAGACTAAAGATCCTGAGGGGAGGAAAAAGTTTCCTTCAAACTACTGTTATGATTTTTTTCTTTTTTTTCTAATATAAGTAATGAATAATAAATCAAA
>JANHFM010241446.1:0-15505 GCA_032468115.1 Grayia smithii
GAAATGTACTAACAAGGGAGATCAGAGCAGCAAAAAGAAGCTACTCTGAAAAGCTAAAGAATCAGTTCTCAACAAATAAACCAGCAAACATGTGGAAAACTCTTAAAAACATCACTGGTTATGGCAAAACCCATTCCCAGGCTGAAGGAATTCAACAACTGGCAGATGACCTGAATGTGTTTTACTGCAGGTTTGAAAGGAAACTACAGCCATCATGCAGAGTCAGAGTCTCAGATTTCCTATGCTTTCCTCCTTTTGTGGGCTGAAATACCTCTTACATGTTGATTGTATGCTGTAGAGATAGTGTGTCGAAGCCATCGGGCAATAGTTGAAGATGATACTTTGTGACCCAGAGAGTTCGAAGAAAAGGAAATAAATAAGGCCTCCGATCGACGAATGGTGGCAGTTCGTTTTAAATAAATTCAAAGGGCCCTGCGAACATCTAATGTGTGCCATCTCCGTTCCAGGGAACGCACCGGATTGGGGCAGAAGTTCGGTAAAATCAATTCCTGCGTGCGGTGAAAGATGGAATTTACTTTAGGAATGAATGATGGGTCCAGTCTGAGAACCACTCGATCAGTGTGAAAGACACATAGGTCAGGTCTTACAGATAAGGCTGCCATCTCTGACACACATATGCCGGATGTGATCGCTACTACGAAGGCCACCTTGAGCATTAAGTGCCACAAATTGGCGGATCGGAGAGGTTCCAATGGAGGGGCCATAAGAGCATTGAAAACGAGGGAAAGGTCCCAAGTAGGATACCTATGCACCGTGGCGCACGCAGATTAGTTGCTCCTCTAAGAAACCGTCGAACCTTGGGATGTTGAGATAATGGGACAATGGCATCCAAATGCAATACCGTGGCCAAAGCTGCCACTTGACGTTGCAGGGTATTGGGGGTGAGGCCCCTATCCAACCCGTCTTGTAGAAAGTTCAAAATCTGCTGAATAGAGGCATGCAGAGGATCGGCCGCCTGAAGGCCACACCAGTGACAGAATGCCCGCCAAGTTGCTGCGTATATGTGATTCATGGATGGCCTACGAGAAGCCAAAAATGTCCTAATAACACACGACAATAAATTGTCCGCCCTTAAGGCACACCGCTCAACTGCCATGCGGTCAATTGCAGCCATTGGGGGTCGGCATGGAAGATTTCCCCCTGGCTGAGAGCTGTCGGAGACATTGGAATGTGCCATGGAGGGACCACTGATAATGATTGTAGATCGGCGAACCACGACTGATGAGGCCAATGGGGTGCTATCAGGATGACTTCCGCTCGCTCTTGGAGAATCTTCCTTATGACTCGCAGAAGCAATGGCATGGGCGGAAAGGCATATAACAGATCTCTGGGCCATGGACATCATAGTGTGTCGACACCCTCTGCTCCCAGAGAAGGGAAGCGGGAAAAGAACTGGGGCAACTGCGTGTTCGCTGGTGTCGCAAAGAGGTCTACTGATGGCACTCCCAGGCGCATCGTTAGTTGTCTGAAGAGATCCGGGTCCAAGTGCCACTCCGACTGATCTAGAGTTTGTCGGCTGAGCCAATCGGCCGTTTTGTTTGCCTCCCCGGATATATGTTCTGCTGATATCAAAAGAAGATGGCGCTCTGACTACAGAATCAGATGACGAGTCTCCAGCATCAGCGTGGTGGATCTGGTTCCTTCTTGGTGGTTTATGTGGGCTTTGATGGACGTGTTGTCGGTCAAGACCAGCACACTGGCCCTGGACACAATATGGCGAAATTGCTTGAAGGCCAAGTAAACCGTCCAAAGCTCCAGCCAATTTATTGACCTCCATGCTTCGCTGGCCGACCAGGTTTCCTGCATGAAGCTGGATAGGAGGTGAGCCCCCCAGCCCGAGAGGCTTGCATCGGTAGTCAGGACAAGCTGATTGGATGACAGAAAGTCCCGTCACCTGTCCAATGCTGGGGACTTCCACCAATTGAGGGATCGGAGCACTGCAGGTGGAACCAGAATCCTTGCCGGTGAAGTTGCTCTGCCGGTTCGCTGAAATGGTAAAAGGAGCCACTGTAGATCATGAAGATGTAGTTGGCCCACAGAGTGATTTGGATGGCTGACACCATCTTCCCCAGCAAGGAGGACAGGAGGGAGAGGGGCACCTTTCTCTGTGCTTGAACTGCATGAACCATTTCTCTAATGCTGCCCCTCCTCTCTGATGAGAGGAACACCTTTCCCTGGACAGAATCTATAAATGCCCCCAAGTGAACAATTTGGGTTGAAGGTGCTAGGTGACTTTTGCCCATATTAATCGAGAAATCATGGGAAGATAAACATGATTTGGTTACTTTGATATCTTCTAACGCCTGAGAGAGGGTAGAAGATTGGATCAGGATATCATCAAGGTAACTCTGCACCTGAATAGGTTTGGATCTCAAATGGGCAATTAAAACAGACAAGACCTTAATAAAGGCTCGTGGTGCAGATGATAGCCCAAAGGGCAAGGCTCGATACTGGTAGTAGCAGCCATTATAACAGAAACGTAAAAACTGCCTATGAGCCAACAAAATTGGAACATGTAGGTATGCCTCAGTGAGATCAATGGAAGAGAGGAGGTCGCCCCTCTGAACGCCAGCTAAGATAGACTGCAAGGAAACCATTTTGAATCATCTGTAGATGATGTAGCGATTAAGACGCTTTAGGTCCAAAATCAGTCTCCACACACACACCCCCCGAGGACTTAGGCACGAGGAATAGGAGGGAATAAAACCCTTGTCCCACCTGGTCCTGAGGGACCTTCTGGATAGCTCTAATGTCCAGAAGGTGTTGCACGGCCAATTCCATCAGGACCCACCTAGCCGGATTCTGTGAGACAGGACAACAATCAAAAAACCTCGGGGGAGTAGAGACAAATTCCAGGGATAGACCAGATCTTACCGTATCCCTGACCCATGAATCTGGTGTTAAAAGATCCCACATGTCGGCAAATAGAGCCAATCAGCCGCCGATGGGACCGTCAGATTCAGAATTAATGCTGGCGACTGTATGGACGGCCTCCTCCCCCTCGAAAGGGCTGCCATCTCAGAGGAGCCTTACCCTGCGTGGGCCAAAACTGGGACCCTCTCTGCCTATTGCCCTGAAAATTCTGAGGACAAGAGTAATTGGACCCCCAATCTGACCCTCTGGAATACAGCCTGCGGAAGGCCGGCTGGAAAGAATAGGCTGGCTTACGCTGACCGGAAGAAAGCAGCTTACGCTTTTCCTTAGGCTCCATAAGGAAGGGCTCCAAGGACAAACCAAACAGCTTTGAGCCATCAAATGGAGCTGATGCAAGCTTCCACTTCCAGCGCAGCTCCGTGGGCCAATGTTTCAGCCAAACCAGGCGTCAGGCCGCCACCGATGATGCCACGGACTTTGCTGCAAAACGAGTCGAATGCAATGTGGAATCTGCAGATAGTTGGATAGCAGCAATAATTTTGTTCAGGTCCTGCTGGGCGCACATGTCACCAGCTGGCAACTGGGCCCGCAGCTCCTGTAACCACACCAAGGTTGCGCGGTTGAAGAATGAAGTGGTAGCAGCCACCCGGATTGACCACCCCACCCCCAGGTGGACTCGTTGTAGAGTAGAGTCCAAGTGTCATTCCTCAGGCCGAAGCCCTTCCTCTGGCTCGCCTACAGATGTCGAATTCAGCAGTAGGGCCGCCACGGGGCCTTTTACCCCGGCACCTTAATTATGTCTGCCACCTCAGAGGCCACGTTAAAGAAGCGCTTGTTCAAAGACGACGGTAGGGGCTCGGTACCTGGGTTCGCCCGCTGCCTCTTAATGATGTTAACAAACAGAGGTGGCATGGGAACAATGTCCTCTGAAGGATGAGGTTCAGCGAACTAGGCACCGGTTGAAGATTGAGATGTAGATGGAGTAGGCTCGCTGCGTGGCGAATCCAGCTGAGATGCCATAATGGCCTTGCGAAGAAGGGACTTGTATACGGCCGGAGAAAAAAGGCCAGTGAAGGCTGGTTGCTCCGGCTATAAGTCCTCGTCCTCCGACAGTCCCATATCAAGGAGGTCAGCTGCCTCCGACAACACTGACTGGTAGAGATGTTCCGAAACAGGCTGATCCTGCATCGCAGTGGATTGGGACCCAGTAATAGAAGGAGCATTGGTTCTTACCTGATATGCTCCTTCTCATAGGTTGGAGACATCAGCCAGGATTGGGTATTGCTCCTCTGTTCCTTTAAATAACTGAGCCAAATTTTTACCTTAGTCCTTGGCTCCATCCCTAGATCCCCGCTTTTTTGCAAAGACAGTCAATGGCTCAGAAGGGAAATAGAAGAAGAAAAAGGCCAAAAATCTATATACAAGAGGAAAAACCAGACCGAAAACAACAACCAGGGCGGGACCTGGCTGATGTCTTCAACCTATGAGAAGGAGCGTATCAGGTAAGAACCAATGCCTCTTCTCCATAGTACTTGGAGACATCAGCCAGGATTGGGACATACCAAAGTTATGTGTCCCTAACCTGGGTGGGCGCAGTCTGGCCCTCAATCAAATCCCCTGACACTACTCGCTGAAGAACCCGTCTCCCAAAGGCTGCCTCCGCAGCCGCATAACGGTCCAACTTGTAGTGTCGCACAAAAGAGGATGGAGTAGTCCATGTCGCCGCATGACAAATGTCCAGCCAAGGAGCCTGGGTAGCCCAGGCTGCAGACGTTGCAGCACTCCGTGTGGAGTGAGCCGTAATCCCAGAAGGACGAGCGAGGGCCCACAAGTCATAGGCCTTCGTGACAGTATGACGCAACCAGCATCCCACAGTGGTAGAAGTGACCCGATGGCCCATGGAGGTCGGGGTGAAGGAGACGAATAAGGCCTCAGTATGCCTGATAGTAGCAGTCCACTTAACATAGAGGCAGAGGGCCCGCCGGACATCCAACATGTGCCACTTACACTCCAAGGGGTGGACTGGATCCGGGCAGAAGGTGGGCAGAATAATCTCCTGCTGCCGATGAAAGGCCAAGTTCACCTTCAGGATGAATGTCAGGTCCAAACGGAGAACCACCCTATCCAGGTGAAATATGCACAAGTCCGGGCATACTGAGAGCGCTGCCAATTCGGAAATACGCCTGGCCGATGTAATGGCCACTAGAAACACCACCTTGCATGTCAGAAGGCGTAAACTGGCCTCACGTAAGGGTTCGTAGGGAGGCCCTGTAAGGGATGTCAGGACGATATGAAGGTCCCAGGTCGGGTACCTGTGAATGACAGCCGGAGAGAGATTTGTGGTGCCCGAGGAAAAGACGCACATCAGGATCCTGAGACAAGGAGTCCTTCTTCCCTACAGACAGGACGGATGCCAGAGCCGCCACCTGGCGACGGAGAGTGTTGGGGGAGAGTCCCTTAGTCAGGCCGTCCTGAAGAAATTGGATGACCTGCGGCTCTGATGCTCGCAGGGGCACGGTATTCCTCGGAACACACCATGAGCAGAAGGACCTCCATGTGGCCGCATAGATACGCTGCATGGCTGGGTGACGAGCGGCTAGCATGACATTGACAACCTCCGGGGAGTGATGACGAGAGGTCAGGGCACCCCACTCAATCGCCAAGCGGTCAGACGAAGCCACTGTGGATCCAGGTGCTCCATCCCCGCCTGGCTGAGAAGATCCGGGCACAGCGGGATCTCCCAAGGCGGAGCCACGGACAGATGGAGGAGGTCCGCGAACCATGATCTCCGCGGCCAGAAGGGTGCCACAAGCACCAGCTCTGCTTCCTCCTGCAACAGCCTCCGGATCAACCTGGGGAATCAGGGCCAGCGGGGTAAAGGCGTATAGCAGCAGAGGAGGCCAGGGAGATTGAAGGGCATCGACCCCTTCTGCCCCACCTGCCAGGTAATGAGACAGAAATCTCAGCAGCTGTGTATTCTATGGGGTAGCAAACAGATCCATGACCATCACCCCCATGTGAGACTGGAAGTCCAGGAAGGCTGTGGGATGCAGGTGCCACTTGCTCTGATCTATCGTTCGTCGACTTAGCCAGTCCGCCTTCACATTGGCAACACCCGAGGTGTGATACGACACAATGGAGGCGAGATGTTTCTCGGCCCAACAGCCGAGACGAAGAGCTTCTGCCATGAGGGATTTGGACTTGGTGCCACCTAGGTGGTTGATGTGGGCTTTCATGGTTGTGTTGTCCATCAGGACTAGAAGATGTTGACCCACAACGAAGCGACGGAAGCTGCGAAGTGCTAGATAGACTGCCTGGAGCTCCAACCAGTTGGAGTCCGATGGAGACCATGTGCCCTGGGCCACATGAGTGAGCAGGTGGGCGCCCCAGCCAGTCAGGCTCGCATTGGTTGTCAGGACCAACCGGTTCGGCTCCTCGAAGGTGACACCCTCGAAGGTGACCTCCACCAGGTCAGGGAGTGCACCACTGACAGTGGCACCGGAATCTTGATGGGAGATGGAACACGTCCCGCCCGCTGAAACGGCAAGAGAAGCCATTGCAAGTCCCTAAGGTGAAGACAAGCCCAGGGAGTAATGTGGATGGCCTTCCCCAACAAGGAAGAAAGCACCGCTAGGGAACACCTGCGCTGGGCCTGAACCTGCCGCATTAGATCCTTGATGGCCCACTGTCTGTCCGAAGACTGCCCCCAGATGGACGATGGATTGCCCCGGCACCAGCTGACTCTTACCAACATTAATCACAAATCCATGATTAGTCAAACAATCACAGGCCACCTGGAAGTCCCGCTCCGCCCTGGGACGGGAGGAAGCGAGAACCAGGATGTCGTCCAGGTAGGCCTGAACCCTGATTGGAAAACCCCTAAGGTCCGCCAGTAACGTGGCCAAGACCTTAGTAAACACCCTAGGGGCAGATGACAACCCAAATGGCAAGGCCCTGTACTGATAGTGCCGTCCAGCAAAACAAAAACGCAAAAACTGCCTATAAGGCTCCGAAATCAAAACATGTAAGTAAGCGTCTGTCAAATCAATAGCTCCCGACGCGACATCCCTTTCCTCGCTCTGAACCGCTGGCTGTAAGGTATACTCAAGCATCTGTTGAATTGCCTGAGCCAGGATATGATAGAAATCCGTGGGCAAAACTGGACGAACTTGAGGAACCCCTTGAGCGCCAGAAGCAAGAGTTGAAGAAGGCGCCTGCTGGGTGGGAACAGCTTGAGCACCCCAAATGTCCTGATGTGGAATTGTCACAGCACAGTCCCTTACAGATAACTGATCCAGAGATGCTTTGGATGGAGGGGGAGCTAACATGACCACGGACAGAGTAGAGGGCTGATCCCCAACAGAACCCTGGGCTACCGAACGACTAGCCTTGTCGCAGAGTTTCTGTAACACAAGGTCCTTGTGCTGTTCGTGCCTAGCTGAAGATTTGTTGTCAGATGACCTATGATAAGGCTTTGCAGCAGACCCAGACTTGCCCATGGCAGAATCTCTGCTCTTATGCTGAGATGCTTTATCAGAAGTAGATGAGGCATGATGGCAGTCAGAATCAGAAGAGTCCTCAGCATGCTTGGTTTTGTGCTGAGCCTTAGGCATGGTGAAGAGAAGTGAAGATAGCAGACTATGGTGCCACAGAAATGAGCCAGCAGTGAAGCAGCCACGTAGAATAAGAGGGAGTATGAGATCCAGTGAAATAAGACCAATAACTCCCAATCATAGAGCCAAGTGTCAGCAACTCCCAATCACAGAGCCAAAGTGCAAGCAATGTAGATATCCAAGGCTCAGGGCTGCTGGAGCTCTAACTCCTAAGAAGGAGTGCAGGCTCCCAAACAGTGGAGCAAAGCTCCTAGGCTGCGATCTCAGCGAACTGGGAGAGCGCACAAGGCCAGAGCCCACAGGCTCAACCGCGGGGCAGATGATGAATATGTCCTGCACAGTGACCGTCTGCAAGTCGCAATTACCCCCAATGGAGCTGAAACTCCTGTGCGGTTTAAGGGGTACCTGGGCTGATATTTCCACTTGCTGACACAATACTGAACAAAAGGTCTATCCATGGGGATAACACCCCAATAAGGACACAGCTGGACTGCTGGTCCTGCCCAGGTAACCCCCACTGACTGGCAAGGCACCCTGTAATAAGCTCTCCTGGAAGATCCACATGAAATTGAAGACAAAATGGCTGCCCGTTTAAATTGGCAATCCAGCGTTTAAGGAAACCTCAGGCAAATTGAAAAGAGCCTTTAATAGGTGGCAGGGCACTAGGTGAAGGGAGCCCAGCCATTTCCTGGGGTCAGAATCGCTCCGAATTCAGTCCAAGATGAAATGTCTGTTTTAAAAAGTTTTCCTTCGGCTGAAACCTTTCCAAAATGGTGGCTGCGGCTTGAAAAACGGCTCCATGAACTGCCGAAAGCCCAAACAGCCGGCAAGAAGGGGAAACTCCTAATTAACTAAGGGAATCCCCCAATTAACGCAATTAGCCCCCGAAAAGAGGCAAAACCAAGGGAACCCCCCCCCCCAAATTAAAGGAAACACTAGAGGCTTCACTCTAAACGAAGAAATAAACAATGATTAAAAAACAAAATATAAATGGAGGAAAGGGGCTCCCACCAAAGAAAGGGAATAATTAAAGAAAGCAATCCAAGGAAAAACTTGTCACTCACACCAAAATACAGAGGAAAGAAGTCAGCAGAGGAAGGAGAAGTCCCACAACACACCCAAAGTCGCTGAAGGACTGAGCGAAAAAGCGGGTCTAATCAGCAGAGGCGGGGCTTAAATTAATTTGACAGGCTCAGTCCTTCAAGCTGAAGAAAGAGCACCACCCATGCCTGGATGATGTCTCCAACCATGACAGAGAATAGGCAACATCTTAAGAAACCCCAAAGACAAGATTTATTTATTTTTTTAATTTAATTTCTATGCCGCCTTTCTCCCGAAGGTCTTGGGGTGGCTCACAGTAAAAGCATAGATAATATAAAAAACATATAGGAACATATATAAAAATACACAAAAACATATACAATGTAGACAGGAACATAAAACCTTCAGACATTAAAACATTAAACATTAAAAGAATTAAAAAGGGGCAATAATAAAAATTAAAATTCAGCAATTTAAACATAATTTTTAAAAATAATTTAAAAATGGTCAACCATAGCCTGATTGGTAAAAAGGCCACGTCTTCAGGTTGGGGCGGAAGGAGCGAACGTCTGGGGCGGTTCAAAGTTCCACGGGTAGATCATTCCACAGGGTCGGTGCTCCCACAGAGAAAGCTCTCCCCCTGGGCGCCGCCAGCCAACATTGCCTGGCTGAGGGCACCCTGAACTCTGAGAGCAGACCAGGCGCTGGGAGGATGCTTGCGGCAGTAGGTTGTCCTGCAAATACCTTGGGCCAAAACCATGTAGGGCTTTATAGGTCAAAACCAGCACCTTGAAGCGCACACGGAGAGCGACCGGGAACCAGCGCAGCTCACGCAGGAGTGATGTTACATGGGAGTATCGCAGTACTCCCATAACTATCCGCGTGGCCGCATTCTGGACTAGCTGAAGCCTCCGTGTGCACCTCAAGGGCAGTCCCATGTAGAGGGCATTGCAGTAGTCCAGCCTTGAGATGACGAGGGCGTGTTAATGTTAAAAACCAGAGATGTCAAACCATGTCCATTGTTTTTTTAATTTTATTTACTAATAAAAAACTTTACATTAAAAAAAACCTGCATTCTCAAAGGAATCAAAGTAGGTTTAGGAAACACTCCCATTTCCAAACCTGATCCAGGATGGTCTTCCTCCCCAAAGGGTGACTTCCTGGCAGCGATCACCATTTCTTTTGCGGCGTACCTGAGCTGCAATCCCCTAGCACTGTTAATGGGAAAAACGCCTTCAGAGTCCTTTCTGGAGAAATATTTCAGGACCCATGTGGGAAAAGGTGGGAAACCTTATTCAGAGCCTTGTCACCGAAGTGGATTTGGATCAGGACTGCCTTCCCTCCCCCTCTCCACCCGCTGGGAAGATTCCCGAGTCCCATCCTTCTCAAGTTCCTTGCTTGCCTTCCTGCTTTGGATCCTTCGGTCCAGATCTTCGGAAAGGGGGAATTCGACACGCAAGTGAGCGGAGCCCTTACTCTAACCCCCTGCTTAGGCAATGTCAGCTTCAGCACGCCGTTGGCCCGTTCCACCATTATCGCAATAAGAGACGAAGCTCCTGCTCGCTTAAACTTCTGCATTCGCCTCTGCTCGGAAGGCAACTCCTTGAGGTAAGACACATGGAGCTGGCGTTCTTAAGTCTTGGTCCCTACACGCGTGCGTCCCTGCATATGCAGTGTCTCACGTGCACGCCTTTTGCATAGTACTTTTGACCGGACATGTTAAAAGAAAACCGGCACAGATTCCTGCAAAATAAGCAGAAATTGGCAGATCGCGGTAAAAGAAAAAAAGAAACCGCACCTCACGCCATAAAGCAGCTCTAAGTTCATCTTGCACGGAGCGATAATTTCCTTAACTACGGTTTATGGAATGAAGTGTGATTTTGCAAGGAACCCTGTCCAGGTCTGCAGGACGCGTTGTTCCCCAAGCGCAGCCTCTACGGGTGCCGTGCTGATTGCTTTCCTCCCTCCTGGCTCGAACGACCCTCTGGAAGGAGAAACGGGCTGACTTTCTCGGGCTTTGCTCTGGGTTTGGTGAAAAGGCCACCGGGGTCTCAGAAGGAGGAGCCGCAGCCTTTTCCGGGACTCCGGCCGGCCGAGGCGCAGCGGGGAGGGCGCACGGGGAGCGCGTGCGGTAGAAGCGCTCGATTGAGGGGTAGGGCGGGGGTGAAGCCGCAGATCAGGCCGTCCGGAGCTTCCCGTCGTTCGGTGATTGCGACCTGGCACTTCGCTGCAACCGCCCGTTTAGAAAGCCCGTAAGTCTCCAGCTAAACCACGGTGTAAACTCTCTGAGAAGAACCACTTGCGCGCAACGGGAACTGGGGAAATTCCCACTATTGGCCGGAGCTGGTGGAGCCCCAAAAGCAAAGCGAAGTGACCCAGGTTTCTTCCCCATAAGTTACTATAGGTTTCAAACTCTCCTCAAGGTTATAGTTAAAAAAGCAACACGATTCTGCACAACTTAAATTGTGGGATGAACCTTGATGAACCCCTTAATTCTTTGTTTTTGGAAGTCTCTTGGGCGTGGTTGAATCGCGAATCACTTCAACTTTGCAAAACGTAATTTTTCTCATGTCCCTGATAAATGAGGCGAAGCACTTGTGCATTTCAGCATTTATGGGCTCATTCCCATTCCTGATATCTGAAACTTTATTTTGCATTGAACATTTTCCTTGCACTTTAAAGAACTTCTGGACCAAAGAGCGTTTGCAACTAGAGCAGCAACAATGAGGGCAGTCAGTTCTGTATTTGCATTCAAGGTTAAGAGAGCCCATTGGAAACCTGTAATTCTCCCTCTGATGCCCAGAACTAGTCCTTGTACAGGTAGTCCTCCACCCATAATTGAGCTCAAAATTTCTTGTTGCTAAGTGAGACATTTGTTACATGAGTTTTGTCCTGTTTTACAACCTTTCTTGCCACAGTTGTTAAGTGAATCACAGGTTAAGTTAGTAACGTTGTTAAGTGAATCTGGCTGCCCCATTGACTTTGCTTGTCAGAAGTTCCCAAAAAGTGATCACATGACCTTGGGACACAGCAATGGTCATAAGTATGAACCAGTTGCCAATCATCTGAATTTTGATCACATGATCATGGGGCTGCTACAAAGGTTATAAACATGAGAAATGAACTCTTGTAAGTTGAGGACTACCTGTACTAAAGATGGAACCTGTCCAAGGCAGAACGAAGTGGAAAGAGCAAGATACACTTGATACAGGCCAAAACCACTTGGCTGGATTATTGGTTAAAGCAGAACACATTTTCCATGCTGTGCATGTGGTCCAGGGAAATGCATTTGCAAACAAAAAACCTGTGATTCACTTACTTTGTCTTTATTTCAACTGCTTTTCTCTTGCCTCTGGAGCCTCAAGTCAGCCACTTCTGAAGCCATCTCTGTTTTTCCTGGATCCATATGGCTGATTCTCTGCAGTCATATCTGGCTTAAGGACTGAACCCACATGACCCAATGCAAATATTCTTTCCGCTGGTGAAAGAAGGATGGGCCTGTAATCGTTTTTTTCTTATAACAGCAAGTATTGACATATATCCTGTCCGCAAATGACTGAGGTTCTCAGTCATCCAGATCATGGTTGTCCCAAAAGTGCTTTTTTTCTTTTAAAAGCAAATGGACTTCATTGATTTTTCTTGAAGACATTTCACTTCTCATCCAATAAGCTTCTTCTGTTCTAAGTGGTTGACTGTAAAGACTATAAATAACTTCCATTCCCCACCAGTTAATAGAATTGAAGAAGCTTCTTGGATGAAAAGTAAAACATCTTCAAGAAAAATCAAGAATCCAGTTGTCTTTAGAGGAAAAGAGCATTTTTGGGATACCTTGTCCACGTTCTAAAATAATAGTTTTCTTATATTTGATTGGTTCTCCCATAAATGCAAATATGGCTTTTGACATTCTTCCTGTTTCTTTCACAATTACAGCACAGTGCATTGATATCTGTATTTGTTCATATTGATTGAATACACGATCACATTCCCAACCTACAGAATTGTGCTTGTCTGCAGGGTGAATTTCTGCACTGTGATCACAGAAATGAGTGGAATCTCGCTTGTACTTCCAGGCTTTACTAACCTGACATCCTTCCAATGTAGAGGAGAAGGAGTTGGAGGAAGAGAAGGAGTATACTTTATCAATGTCAGTTGACCATATTAAAGAATGAGCATCAGCCATCATCATTTTGATTTTTTGAAATCTCATTATTAGACTTAATATAGCCACCTACCCCAGTGGACTGAACCAGTGGTGGAATCCAAATTTGTTTACTACCGGTTCTGTAGACATGGCTTGGTGGGCGTGGTGTGGCTTGGTGGGTGTGGCTTGATTTATTTATTTATTTATTTATTTATTTATTTATTTATTATTCATATTTATATGCCGCCCATCTCCCAGAGGACTCTGGGCGGCTCACAATACTAACAAACAAGACATTTAATAAAACACTTTTATAAATACAATAATAAATATAATAAGTTAAGATAAGAGTTTAAAATAATACTAATTTAAATATTTAAAATAAAATAGAGTTTAAGACTATAAAACCTAATTAAATACTAAAACAGAGAAGATGGGTGTGGCAGGGGAAGGATACTGCAAAATCTCCATTCCCACCCCATTCTGGGGCCAGCCAGAGGTAGTATTTCCCAGTTCTCCGAATTGCTCAAAATTTCCGCCACCAATTCTCCAGAACCTGTCAGAACCTACTGGATTTCACCCCTGGACTGAACCTGTTTTGCTGTTTGCAGTTGAATCTGCTGACATTCTGGTAAATATATGCATCCCCACAAAGTCTCATATCTAACGTGCAAAGAATGGTAATTGCTTCCAAAATATGAAAATAATATTAATAGAAAGTTATGCTAGGTATTTTTAATTATTCATTTCCTGGATAAGAAATATCAGAAAAAAGGATTCTTCCAACTTTATTGATAAGTATTTCCTAGATTTTTAAAAAATGTATTTTGTGAGAAGATACAGAGTTGTTATTATTATTGTAATTTATATAATGGATACATATATAATGTTTTGCAGTAACTTCCAACTCTTGGTGATTGAAAATCTATGAACTGATTAAAAATTGAGGTGACAAACTCACAAGAGAAAACATGACACTAATTTCCCTCTGTTGTAGAACTCTTCTCCACTTGAAGACATTTAGACACATCCAGCAAAATCCTGTCAGATTTTGAAGGAGCAACTCTTCTAGTACTGAAGTTCTTCATTGAAGAAGAAATTGGACCACTGAAGATCTACTAGTCCTCATGCATTCCAACAACTGTTTTACCTCTCTGTTCTCCTTTCCTGGCCCTGCTGTGAAGAGACTGTTGGGCTGGAAGCAAGGAGACGAGGAGGAAAAGTGGGCTAAAATGGCAGTGGATTCCTTGGTGAAGAAGCTGATGAAGAAAAGGGGTGCCTTGCAGGAACTGGAGAGATCCCTCAGCTGTCCTGGGCAGCCCAGCAAGTGTGTGACCATCCCCCACTCCTTGGACGGAAGGATGCAAGTCTTCCACCGCAAAGGATACCCGCATGTTATCTACTGCCGAGTATGGCGCTGGCCTGACCTGCAGTCTCAACATGAATTGAAACCTCTAGCCTGCTGTGAATCCCCCTTTGGTTCTAAGCAAAAGGACGTCTGCATCAACCCTTACCATTATCAAAGGGTGGAAGCCCCAGGTGATTCAGTCAGCTGCATGTTTAGGAAAGGAAAGTTTATGCCTTGGTTGCATAATTATTCTATCTGCAAAAAAGGGAGCTACACAGAAGTTTTGATTTGAAAGAGATCAAAGATTCAACAGGCAAACTTTTAGTTAGGGTTAGGTCACCAAGACCCAGAGAAGAAAAGACAGGAGGGATTCAGATGCTATTCTTATTAATAGGAATGAGCATGTCTTGACAACAGGCATCCAAAGGGTTGCAATTCACTCCTGGGACCAGTTCATTGTTACTGCAATGTGCTGGCAATGGTAATAACTCACTCCCCCCCAATAGTTCCAGGTTAGATTGTCTTTCTCTCCTGTTTGGCTGCTGTGTTTTGACCTTTTGTAGGCTATTTATTTTATGTAGCTATTTATATTTTATGAGAGTGAGTTTTCAGTATCATGGATGAAATGGCAGAAATACTGTAGCAATAATAAGTGATATATTGATATTAAAATTAGTGTCCCCTTAGACAATGGATTCTTTACATTTAATCAGATAATTTTGCAAAGCATTTTTTTAATAACTGCAGGTGAATTTTAATGATGCAAACAAGAATTTGTTCAACAAATTGTTCAACTGCAGCTTAGTCTAAGTGAATTGTACAATCATATTTAACCTTGTTTGATCATGTAAATTGGCCTGCTTTCTGCCAGGTATGAAAATAAAAAACAAAAAGTTGTGCACTTTTATAAACCCATTATGATGCCACACTCTGACCATTGGGAACTAGTAAAGCAGATACTGAAAATCTTGTAATGGTGTGCCCTTGGCTGGTGCCTCTCCCTGTGTTTTGTGCTTGTCCAAGGTGCTGAAATAGTAAAGTCCCTTTTGCTCCCTTCTTGGGACGCATTGAATGTTATGCAGGAAAGATACAATTGAAATCACCAACACAGAACTCTAGATTAGATGATAGAGCAATAATTCAGCACCATTTGATCCTTAACTTTATTGTTTTTGGCAATCAAGTCATTCTTGATTTCAGGGTGAGTGCCCGGACAGATCCATGTAGATTCTTTAACTCTTTACCTTGTCATCATTTGCCCACATTATGTATGTATGTATGTATGTATGTATGTATGTACCGTATTTTTTGGACTATAAGACGCGGTGGAGTATAAGATGCACCTTAGTTTTTTGGGAGGAAAATAAGAAAATTGATTGGGAGTGGATTGGCCTCCTGGAATACCCCCAATCAGCTGTTCTCAGAGGTGAACTTTAGCAACAGGTTTGTTGGTTGTGAGCTCTGCAC
>JANHFM010245309.1:0-15464 GCA_032468115.1 Grayia smithii
GCACAGACTTTTAGGCAAGAAGGAGTTATCTTGTCTGGGCCTGGAGCTTTTCCTGGCTTTTGTCTGTGAAATAGGTCTTGCACTTCTTTTTCTGTGATCAGCAGGGGTTGTGAACCAAGTGGGATGTGGTCAGTTGTAGGAGGCTTGGCTGTTGTAGGTATGTCTGCCTACCTACAGAGCAAAAGCCATAAGGTCAAAAGAACTGCCTGCAGAGCTCAGAGACAGGATTATTGCAAGGCACAGATCTGAGGAAGGCTACAATCAAATTTCTGCTGCATTGAGGGTTCCTAAGAGCACAGTAGCCTCCATAATTTTCAAATGGAAAAAGTTTGCCACAACCAGGACTCTTCCAAGAGCTGGATGCCCAGTCAAATGGAGCAACTGGGGAAAAGGGCCTTAGTCACTGTGACAGCTCTAGGGATCCTATGTTGAGATGGAACAGTTCCAGAAGGAGAACCATCACTGCAGCCCTCCACTGATCTGGGCTTTATGGCAAAGTGGCTAGATGGAAGCCTCTCTTCGATGCAAAACATTTGAAAGCCCGCTTGGAGTTTGCAAAAAAAGTACCTGAAAGATTCTCAGACTGTGAGGAACAAGGTTTATTTTTATTTTATTTATTTTATTAGTTTGTCAAACATGGACAAGATAGCAGGTATAAATATGAACATGGGCACGAATGGAAATGAATACAAATAAATGGGGACAGTAGGACTGGAACAGTAGGCATGCTGGTGCTCTTATGCACACTCCCTTTACAGACCTCTTAGGAATGGGGTGAGGTCCACAGTAGACAGTTTAAGGTTGAAGCTGTGAGGGTTTGAAGATGTAACAACGGAGTCAGATAGAGCATTCCAGGCATTGACCATTCTGTTGCTGAAGTCATATTTTCTGCAATCAAGTTTGGAGTAGTTTACCTTGAGTTTGTATCAATTGTTTGCCCATATTATTGAGATTGAAGCTGAAAAAGTCATTGACAGGTAAGATGTTGTAGCAGACAATTTTGTGTACTATGCTTAGATCAGACTGCAGGCTGTGCAGTTCCAGATTGTCCAAGCCCAAAATTTCTATTGTGAGTAGAGGAGTGAAGTGTTCTCACGAAATATCTCTGGACCCGCTCAATTGTATTAATGTCTGATATACAGTGTGGATTCCAGGCAGACAAGCTATATTTGAGAATTGGTCTGGCAAAGGTTTTGTATGCCCTAGTTAGCAATACTGGAGAAGAAGCTTCGCAAAATTAGGTTAACAACTCTTAATGCCTTTTTGGCAATGCTGTTACAGTGAGCTCTGAGGCTTAGATCATTTGAGATGAGTACTCCTAGGTCCTTGACAGAGTGAGGGGCATCTACAAGGTCATTTCCGCCAACTTGTATTTGGTATTCTGATTTTTATTGCCAATGTGTAGAACAGCATTTATTAGTTGAGATTTGGAGTTGCCAAATGTGCGATCATTCTGACACATGGTCAAGATTGCTTTGAAGGGCAACAGCATTGTCAGTGGTGTTAAATAACTTTATATTATTGACAAAGAGGACGCAGCTGCTTTTACTATGATTGCATAGATCATTGATGTAAAGCAGAAAGAGTGTGGGTCTAGAACGCTGCCTTAGGGGACACCGCTGTTAACTGGGGCCAGATTTGATAGCGCCCTCCCTATTTTGACTACTTGTTGCCTGTTTGTCAGGAATGTGGCTATCCATTTATGCAGGGATCCAGAAATGCCATAAGAACTTAGTTTTAACTGTATATGTTTCTACTGTATACGAGTTGCAGATTACAGAACATTTTTTTCCTGAAACCAAATTGCTTGTTAGAAAGCAGGTTGTTTGTCTCTAAGTGGAGGGTGATGGACTGGTTTATAATTGATTCTATGACTTTACAGGTGATGCATCACAAGATTGGTCTGTAATTTTCTACTAGACTAGGGTCTCCCTTTTTAAAGATAGATATGACTGTGACTAATGACCATAGGTCGGGCAAGAAGCTGGTTATGAAAGATACCTCATAGATTGTGTATAGAGTTCAGCTGTAGCAGTAGCAAGCTTTTTTAAGAAGTAGGCACATAATCCATCAGGGCCAATAGATAAGAGATAGCTTTAGGTTACATAGTGCCGTTTCAACATTATCTACTGTAAAATCAATATGTAGTAAATTGTTACAATTATTATGATATCACTAGGAAAAGGGAGGCAGCAACCATTGCTGTCAACAAAGACTGAACTGAAGAACGTATTGAAGAGGTTGGCCTTTACAGCTTCATTGTTACACTCTTCCGCATTAGATCCTTTTAGGGGTGGGATAGTTTTCAAATCTTTTAGTTTGGCATTTACGAAATTATAGAAGGCTCGGGTGGATTTAGAGTGTAACAGCTCTTCCTCCTGTTTGCAATGGTGATTGGTACATTCTGCCTTTATCTGGAGGCATAAGGCTTTGTAGCAGTTTTTAAAGTTAGCTATATACCCAGTGTTGTTGGTTCTCTGGACCAGTTCTCTGGTCTGATGAAATCAAGATTAAACTGTTTGGCCTCAATTCTAAATGTCTGGAGAAATGAGGCACCGCTCATCACCTGCCCAATATCATCCCAACAGTGAAGCATGGTGATGACAGCATGGAGGGTTTTTTCAGCAGCAGGGACTGAGAGACTGGTCAGGGTTGAGGGAAAGCTGAATGGAGCAAAGTTCAGGGATATCCTCAATTAAAATGTGTTTCACAGTGCTCAGGAACTCAGACTGGGCTAAAGGTTCACTTTCCAACATGACAATGATTCTAAGCACACAATCAAGACAACGCAGAAGTGACTTAGGGACAACTCTGTGAATGTCCTAGAGTGGCCCAGCCAGAGCCCTGACTTGAACTTTATTGACCATCTCTGGAGGGACCTTGAAATGACTATCCACTTGACTGTCGCCATCCAACTGACTGAGCATGAGAGGATTTGCAAGGAAGAATGGCAGAAAATCCCCCAATCCAGGTGTGCCATGTTACACCCCAAAAGACTCAAAGCTTTAATTGATACCAAAGGTGCTTCAACAAAGTACTGAGTGAAGGGTCTGAATACTTAGCCAATGTGATATTTCACTGTGTTCTTTTTAATAAGTTTAGAGACATTTCTAAAATTCTGTGTTCACTTTGTCATTATGGGGTACTGAGTGTAAATTAAAAAATGAATTTCAACAACTGTAGAATCAGGCTGTAGCATAACAAAAGTGACAGAAATGAAGGGGGTCTGAATACTTTCTGAATGCACTGTACATACTTAAAACCAACTATATGGACGTTTACATGTTCTGCTTGCCCTTTGGGTTATTTGTATAGCTACCATTGCAAATGTCATTTTCTGTTTCTTTCAATTTGACACATGGTTTATGTCTGATAATCAAAGCTTGCTGTGAGATTTAAGAGCATAGGTTACCTTTCTGAGGTAACCTAAGTGGGCTTTAGCTATTCAGTGTTTTGAAATAAATATTAGAATCATATTTGGCAGCCAGAGAAAATAGCTTTTACTTCATGGTGCAGTTACAGCAAGTAAAAATTCCCAAAACAAACAGATAAGCAGCATTAAAATGGTAAGACTTGGTAAGTGGCATAAATGACTATCTAGATTAGCATTTTTCATTTTAATTGTTGCAGATTACTATTTATTGGAGTTCAAAAGCACATTTTGAACTTTAATAATTTCATTAAAAAAGTAACAATCACCAAATATAAGGTATTTTCTTTAAAAGCAAGTAAACAGAAATTTAGAGCCAATTTGATATAGCATCAACTAGAAATTGGGAGACAGAATTATGGTCCTAGTCTTGGGCATAAAGCCAGCTGGATGATCTTGGGCTAATCACTTTCTTTCTGCCCTGGAAAAGGGCAATGGCAAATCACTTTAAAAAAACCTTGCCAAGGAAACAGCAGGGACCTGTCCAAGCAATCTTGAAAAATAAAATGCAACTGTATGAAAAAATAATAATTGAAAGTGATTAATGTATTCATTAATTAGTTACTAATGTTAAAACTATTTTTGAGAAGTTGTAAGCACTTGGATGCTTCCCTGTAACCTTCCAAAGTAATCACCACTAGAGGGCAGTAATAGATAAAGTTTTAATACCTTATATTCACACATAGCCTTGTACTGTATATGCTTTACAGAAGAATTACCCATCTAGCTGTTAAATCTGTAAGCAATCTGTATAAATTATTCTCAGAAATGATAAAAAACCAAACTATTTATTTATGTTTTCAATATTTTACTTGCTAAATATCTTACATATTACTTGCATATTTCTTTTCAGACTGACCCCAATTTGCCACCAGAAAACTATTGGCATTTTTTTCATAGACTGGTAAATACAATCTGTACCTCATATATAGACAACTGTAGCTCAGATTACCATATATTGAAGCATGGAACAAAATCATATTAATTGTTTAGATTCACACATTGTATAAAGTTTATTTTTAGCTTAGTACAATGTGTGAACAGAGCCACTGAAATTTAAGAATGTATAAACTGTAATGTTACAGGTAATTCAATAAACTATTATTTAAAAATCCTGATTTAGCACAATATGTGTTAAAACACCATTTAAATAGCTAGGAAGGTTTTCCCACTGCTTTATGGGCATAGTTATGGAATATTAATGATAAAACCTCATTGTAGAATACCTTTCTTTAGCTTCAGAGATGCTAAATAATCCTATGCTCTACATATTTATTTGCCTGACAGTGAGTTACACTGCAGTTCAATGGAGTATGAATAAGTTTGAATAAAACAGTGTGGTTAAGTCACTGTAGTACTTTCTGAAAATTCTGTTCAACTCATTCTCAGTGCTGTAAGGAATTCATGGAAAGTACAGTTTAAAGATTAGTATGACAAATTAAATTAAATCTGTAATCTTTCAAAGTCATTATGGGTAGTTGTTTGCCAGATACTAATATGTACACAAGAACTGTTTGCTATCTGTATACTTTTGCTAATTAGAGATGAATGCTACACTTCTATTCCTGCTTTAAAAAAAATAAAGCAGCAGGGATGAGATATAATTATACAATGTAAAAAGGATAGCTTAGACATAAAACTAACATGGAAACACAAAATGTCATATTTTAAATAAAGAACAATGAACTATAGTAATGCATGAATAATACAAAATGTTCTTGATTGGAAATAATTCTGCATTAATTAATTGCATCTATTTTTCTGATTTTTCCAATGTTAAGTAGTAGTACTACTGATTCTTGTTAAAACAAATACACCTTGATAATATATCTTTCCTAGTCATTTTCATAGTGAATATTAGACTCTTGTAAATGAACTGCCCCTTAAAAGCTGTTTAAAACAAAGAGTGTGATTTTTTTTTTCATTTTTCCAAGGCTGTAATTCAAATGTAAACTTGTCAATCATATATAGATAGTTCAAATGCTGAAAAGGGATGGAAAATGGAAAGCCACTATAAGGTGCAATGTTGTATGACCACAATAAAGAATTGCTGCTTTTTGTTAGCCTTTTAAATTCTTGTGGATTAAATAAAATCTAAATTAATTTCTACAATGTGAGTGTTTATGTCCCTTTAGACTTGTACAAAATGTGCTTTGCCCTAGTTTAAAAAAAATTAACAGTGTGTGCCTTCAGTTTCAAGGGCTATTCAACAGGGAAGATAATTAAAAATCCAGAAATTTGCAAAATAGGAGGGAGGAGGGGAGGGACAGTTCATCCTCTTTCTCTGGGCATAACCCCTTTCTCAAACTGACGCTTCAGCGCTGTAAACTTTGTGGGGAGTATTTGCTCCTGAGCCGAACTTTCTGGGACCTCCCTGCTGCTTTGATTGGCTGGATGTTTTTTTCCGGTGCTTTTTTATCATACGCGCCGAGAAATTCAGGGCTATTCGCTCAGTTTGGAGACTGAAGTGCAATCTACGCTGCTTTCTGTTCCTCCTCCTTGAGGTTCGGCGCAGCATAGCCAGAGGGCAGGTGGGGTCCTCCTTTTCTTTCTATTTTCTTGCAGAACTTGCTTTCGGGCCATTGTATTATTTCATGGCCATGGAGAACGGAGTGCCGTTTTACGAACAACCCGGCGCAATGACCGAACCGAACAAGTGGCCTTGCATGGAGCACTTCACCCTCAAGAACTTGAGCAACTGGCGACTATCCCTCAAGTTTTCGCAAGTGGTAAGTTGGGTTTTATGAATAGTTAAGGGAGGAAGGAAACGAGCAGGTGGCACAGCGGACCTTCCATTCTTTGTGTTTATCTTGTCTTCGTTTTCAGCAGTTCTTAGGCGTGGAAGACTTCGGAATTTTATTTATTTTACATTTATTACTTATTTGTATTTTGCTTTTAATATTTTTTTAAATATTTCAAAGCGTTGAACACAAGTAACCCACCTTCCTCCTCCTACTTTTTCCACAACAACCCCCTGAAATGGGTTGGGTTGAGAGAGAGAGTGTCTGACTCAAAAGTCCCTCAGCTGACTAGGGACTAAACTCACGATCTTCTGTTATAGCCCGGTGCTTTAACTACTAGACCTAACTGGCCCTTTTGTGTCTTTTAAACCGTTACTAATTCTAGTAGAAATCACTGTCTTACTAACCATGTTTACATGGAGGGCCCGGGAGAGAAGGGGGTACGCACCTCATCGAATATCTAACGTGGACTGTAAACCCGTAAAGTCGCAAACTCTTGTCCGCCAGCTTCTGGATAGTTTTTTTCTGAGAAAGTGACTTATTTTCTGGGCTATTTTTGCTGTCGCTGGTCTTACAGGTCTGAAGCCGCCGTGCGGCTTATTTCGGGCTGTTTTCACATCATTCTGCGAAGCTGCGCTAGACGTTGATTAATTCTAATCTTTGACCGTTATTACAAGCAGCATAACTCCCTAAAGTTTGGAGAGGACAGCTTTTCGATTCGGGCAGTTCTTGCATGGAAATGAAGGAACTGTTCGACTACTTTCACTACTCCCCTCCCCCCACTTCGTGGTTAAAGATTGGAAAAGAAGCAGGATGATCTAGATTCAAGTTCCTACTTGATTCCACTGTTTTCTGGTGAACCTACTGACCAATCCATTTATTGGCAGTATATCTTTTTCATTACATTATTGTTATAAAGTACAGTAATAGATTGTATTCTAATATACTGTTCCTCTATTTGCTTTTTGCAGTTTTGGCTCCATAATTATTTCTTTAACTTTGATATAAGAGCCTTCAAAGTCTGGTGAGAAAGTCATCTGTTTAAAAGCATTTCAATACCAAAATAGTGCTAACAAATGAATAAGCACATTACCAGGATGTCACTCAAATGCCTTAAGTTTTCCAGTCAGGAAATTGATTATGGGGAAAATTATGAACTCTTTGGGAAGGAAGTGAAATCTTAATGGGAAAATAATCAAAACCTGCTTTTCGCTGATTTGATTAAGCCCATACAGAAAATTAATTCTATAATATTTTGCTACAACTTTTCCCATATTTTATTAAACTTTATAATATGATAGTCTGGTATTTTATCCCTTGTTTGCTTCAACCTATAGTATTTTCTGTAGAACAGCTAGCAAATCTTCCACAGAGTCTAAGTAACTACTGTATAACTTTAGACCAGATATGTATGGTCTAAATCCATACAAGTTTCATAGCTGAGTGGAGATTTAAATTTTGGTTTTCTCATTCCTATTTTTGACATTCTTAATCAAATTTTGACAGTCTCTTCAGAATTCATCTTACTATTGCACATAATAACCTAACTCATCAACACATTTTTGTTAAAATTTTTATGAAATAATCAAATCTTATGAGAGTTTTATTATCTCACACTCAGGTCTCTTTAGGAGAATGCTACAATCTTTAAATATGCTTTTTAATTTGTTTTTGATTTAAATTTGGAGATCTGTAAATGATGTCTGGAGAAGTGACAAATGTCTTGGCTATTGAATTGCTCATTATGTTTTAAATGTTACTATCAATGTGTGAAATTAGGCATTTTGTAGAATGCGTAGGAAATCTATAGAACGCCAAAAATGGGAGATCAAAGTATTTTGATTTTAGCATTACAAACATATTCTAGGCATTCTGTGCAATGCCAAAACATAAACCAACAAAATATAAATATTCCTGCTAAAATACCGTTCTAATCTTTTTTGTTGCAATAAGTATGACAATACTAGTCTTTTTTCTCTTGTTTTTTTTTTCCGGTAGGTAAGAAAGTCCTATACTTTATTTTGCATTTATTCTTTTGTTTTCATATACATCTTTTCAATAAAAGATTAGGGTTAACCATAACCCTTTTCACGACTCTCTTTTCATACATGGCCTAAATAGTACTTATCACTCTGCATAATACCTAGGTATTCTATACAATGCCTAGGAAAAGTATACAACATGTTAAAATAACACAGACATTTCATACTTTTCCTAAAAAGTCATACATTCTATAAATTTCATAGGCATTCTATAGAATGTCAGCTTTTCACATAATGCCAGTAATATAAACCATAGAGGTCTGCAACAATCAGGAAAAGTGTTTCAGAATGGTCACAAAGTTGTGACCATAGCAGCTGCTTGCTATTTCTTAAACCAGCTTTGTAAAGACACAACTGTTTTAAAGAGTAGTAGCTAAATGCTATGGCATACATACACAACAGCTCCATTTCTGAAATAAACCTGAAGCATTGCAGAGTCCTGGTAAGTATTACACCCTGCTGAGACTCATCCACTTACTTGGTGAATGTTAGGTTGTATTCCTTGTTCTCTGATAATAATGTTTTATATTTCCAATTATTATTGTGCAGCTTTTGTTTCAGTTTTAATTGTTTATTACCCTGCATCCTACCTAGAGTGGCTTCAGTGATTGATTATCAATATAAATAGATTAAATAAAGACATCGTTTGCGGTACTGACATATTTTGCTGAGCAGTATTTCTTCCCATATCATATCACCTTTAAATATTTGTTTGTGTGAATAAAATAAATAAGCAAAAATAGGTAAAATGTTTGCATTTCTCTTTCTATTTGATTCAAATAATGCCCACTAAAAGAAAAAGGTACTGGCTGTAGTTTGATTTTAATAGAAATATTAAATAGAAGAGATACATATAAGCTTTGTTCAAATTTTGACATAATCTTGAATTCTCAATAAATGCAGATTCCTTTCTTGAAGCCTAAGATCTAAAATAAAGCATTTCTTTAAAAGAAGTGTCTTTTAAAATAAGAAATAAGGATTTGTTACATAGAATTGAATCATCCAATAAATGATTGCTTGCTTAATCATCTTTATTCTTTATCAACAGATGCTATCCTTCCTAGCCTTTATTGCTGAAGAAGCTGTGAAGAGATCCGACTCCTGTCCTGGACTTTACGTCTTTGAGTTTGCAAGCTGCAGTGCCTTTATATTAAGCTTCTTAATCCTGGCTTTATACTGTACTACTGTTTATCAAAAGGCTGGAGAAGACAGAGTAACTTGTGTGGTAAAGAGGCATATTTTCATTTTTGTAAAAAACTGGAAGCACACAATTTAATATGTTCAAAGGAGAAGAGTTTTGGTCACTCCATTTTAAAGATTTCAAACAACTGTCTTTCCGTTATTTTCATAACTTTATAGCATCAAGGCTAGACCTACAGAAGATTATTTTATTTTGCTTGTGAGAAATTCTTACTTTGTATGTTCAGGTTATCTCATAGGTGAGAGGTGATTTTGAGTTATGGCAAATACTTACATCATCATTTTAACTTTCTAACCAGCAATATGTGTTGATGATTAATTTAGATTATAAAAATGTTATTTGCATATAGGTACTCCTCAACTTATGACCACAACTGAGCCCAAAATTTGTGTTACTAAACAAGACATTTGTTAAGTGAATTTTGCTCCATTTTATGACTTGTCTTGCCACAGTTGCTAAGTGAATCACTGCTGTTGTTAAATTAGTAACCCAGTTAAATGAATCTGGCTTCCCCATTGACTTTGCTAGTCAGAAAGACCCAAAAAGTGATCACATGACCCACAGGAAACCACAACCGTCATGCATATGAGTCAGTTGCCAAGCATCTGAATTTTGACTATGTGACCATGAGGATACTGCAATGGTTGTAAGTGTGAAAAACAGTCATAAGTCACTTTTTTCATTTTAACTGAATAGTCACTAAGCGACCTGTGGGCAATTGAGAACTACCTGTAATTAATGTGATAGAAATGAAGGATAAAAATAACACGTATGATACTTTTACTTTTTCTTCTTTTGTAGGATTTCTTTGTTGCTGTAGTAGTAGGATTGCTGTTCTTCCTGGCTTCAATTATATTTACTGTAACCACTGAGAAGCAACTGATTGAAAATACTGCAATTGTGAGTTCATATTTGACAGATTGCTAGGATTGCCAGGATTATTATTAAAGCAAGGAAGAATAAGTTACCAGTCCATAATGCTATTGCACACACTAATTGAGAACGTAGCATTTAAACTAGTGTTAACATATCTTACTTTGTATAAAATTGGCACTATAAAAAAATTGTCACCTGGTTTAAAATGTAAACTTGCCCCATATAATATAAAACCACTTATTATATAAAAGAAATGGAAATTCATTGGCCCTGTAATCTAACATTGTAGCAAGCAAAACTGTTTATTGTCCTTTGCAATTAAAACCTTTGCAGGTTTTATTTTGCAGTAAAGTCATCTGGTCTTTAGCACTCTGAGGGCCTGAGCACTCTGCAGTAATCAGAGGAATATAAATCCTTTCTTTCCCCAGCAGTCAGTTAGAACTGAAGAAGCTTCTTGGATGCTAAGTGAAACGTTTTCAAAGGAAAAAAACCAAAAAAGCACCTTTGAGACAACCATAACCTGGATGATTGAGACTCTCCAGAGACTCTTTATCTACTTCCTTAAATTGCCTGTCATCCATGGTTCAAAATTATTTTATGAACTACAAACCATGAAATACATTTCAGGATTTTGCTGTATCAAATATGTATGCATGCATGGGTTGTTTCTGTGTACGTGCAAGCCAATATAACAAGATGATGCATAGGTCATTGTGGTTTTTTTATTCAACAGATATTTGGTTTCTGCGCAAGTACGTTATTTCTTGTGGATGCTGCCCAAATAATCATGAAACGTATCGTTGAAGAGAAACTGCTAGAATCCATCCCAACACTTCGCCGCAATCGTGGTGATCGTTGCAATCGTGAACGGCGTGGCATTCGGATGTTAAATAATCAGTGGGTCTAAGCTGTAAACCACACTGTCTTTTTAATGCATGCTGATCATAGTTGAAGAGATACTGTCCTTTAAGGTATAAAGGTAGTCCTCAATTTATAACCATTTGTTTAGTGATTATTCAAAGTTTCAACACCACTGAAAAAAAGTGATGTATGACCTTTTTCATAATTATGACTTTTGCAGCATCCCCATGGTCACGTGATCAAAATTCCAAATCTTAGCAACTGGCCTGTATTTGTGATGCTTGCACGTGATTCCCTTTTGTGATCTTCTGACAAGCAAAGTCAATGGGGAAGCCACATTCACTCAACAATGGTGTTATTAACTACAATATTTCACTTAACAACTGTGACAAAAAGATCAAAATGGGGTGAGACTCACTTAACAACTGTCCTGCTTAGCAATGGAAATTATGGACTCAATTTAGGTTGTAAGTTGAGGACTACTTGTATCTAGATTATTAAATTTTATCTCAGCTTTCTACTTTTTAATCTACAATTCCTATTCAACAAACTATATACTATATTATACTATATTCATATATTAAGGGACGTGGTGGCTCAGTGCCTAAGATGCTGAACTTGTCGATCAAAAGTTCAGCGGTTTGAATCCCTAGTGCTGCGTAATGGGGTGAGCTCCAGTTACTTGTCCCAGCTTCTGCCAACCTAGCAGTTCGAAAGCACATAAAAAATGCAAGTAGAAAAATAGGGGGCACCTTTGGTGGGAAGATAACAGAATTCTGTGCACCTTTGGGGTTTAGTCATGCCAGCCACATGATCAGGGAGACATCTTTGGACAGTGCTCGCTCTTCCGCTTTGAAACGGAGATGAGCACCCCCCCCCCCCCGAGTTTGGAATGTCTAGCACATATGTGCAAGGGGAACCTTTACCTTTAAACTGTAATTTGTTTTGCTCCTGGGGATGTTTTATTTGCTTTTGCTGTCCCTCCACTGCAGCTCAGTGGCAGAACAGACAAGAAAGAAAAGGGGTGCTTCTACTCTGGGCTTGATTCCTCTGCCCCCTCCCCAATAGCTCCTTTGCCAAGATAATGTGTTTCATTGTGGCTGAAGCAGCAGCCATGAGCCCAAGGCAATCCCTTTCTGGCACAAGGGCCTCCTCTGCCTCTCTGGGCTGAGCTACCAAGTATAGTAGCCTGCCTGTCCACTTAATTGGTGGGGGAAGAAAAAACGAGGAATTACTAGATTGGCCTGCCTTCCCAGAAAGGGCTGTCTCTCTCTCCCTCTCCCCTCCCCCAATTGAAATTAAGGCTGGCTTCCCCTCAGCCCTGCTCTTGAGGAGCCTCAATCTGAAGCCTATGAAGTGTGATAGGAGAGCATGGGAGACACGCTTGCATATTCCAAGTAAGTAAACTTAAAATGCTGCTTTTTCAGAATGCTGCACCAAAACCCTTTTCTTGAGCGGGAAGGAGGAAAACCACCCTTAGTGCAGGCTCCTGCTCCCACTGCCGCCATGCAAGCCCATCCACAACAGAGGTGACATCCACAGGGCCAGGGGTTGGGGGTTTTTCTTACTGGTAACATTGCCTCACTGCCACCTGACAGGCGAAGTAGGGGCAACGGGCCCTCTTTATCGTGAGGGCCTCCTGGAAGGGATCTGGCCACTCCAGCTCCCCCTCAGCATGCTTCCCAGGAACAGATATTAAACTCTGCCTGCCCCACCGGAACTGGGCAGCGAAGGGCGAGCATCCCAAGCAAGGTGGGAAACGGTGGCAGCATTCAGGGCAGGGGATTTGGCTCCTGCGAGGCACTTCGGGGAAGAGCAAGAGCGTGTTCTGCGAAGCCTCACTAGCCCCCTCCACTGCCACCATCATCCTATTTGAAGTGCCACGGTAAGCATCCCAAGCAAGGCAGGGAGTGATGGCAGTGGCATTGGGGCAGGGGATTTGGCTAATGTAAGGTGCTTTGGGGAAGAGCCAAAGAGGGTTCTGATGCTGCCATCTCCCATGCGCTCCCCTCCTCATGTGCGTCAGTTCACCGGCCACCATTGCTCCTCTGCCAGCTGGCCACAACTGCTCCCCCCCAACCCACACCCTTTGGCTGAGCACAATGGGGTGTGTGTCTCCCTCCCCTGCATGGAGCGTGTTCCCCTTGCGCACTCCACTGCAGCAGCAGGTTCATGAGAGGGATGCTTCGCCAGCATGCCCTGAAAGAAGTGGGAGAGGAAGCACAGCATTTCCCCATCTGCTACCAGACCCAACAGGCTGTGCCTGGGCAGGCTTACCTGAAGCATGGTAGGGTGGTGGGGTAGGAAGCGGTGCCTATCCCAGGTTGGTGGAAGAGGGTTGTGAACCCTAGCCACCAGTTCGGGCAGCGCCTTGCAGACTTGCCTGCTTGCATGGAAGGAAGCCCCACTACCCCCAAGCTGTGCCTTCCTGGAACGCTGACTGAGCAGGGCACTTGGATGCATCCCTCAGCTTGGAACGGAGATGCGGGGGGATGGGGGACTGCAAGACAGAAGACTGCCTTCAGTCCAGGGAAGGTACCACAGCCTCAGGAGCTTTGTCTGAAGGAGCTGCATAGTTGGGCAGCACCCCAAAAGTGCTCTGGTGGAACTGCTGCCTGGCAGGGCAGGGCAGGGCAGGGCAGGGCAGGGCAGGGCTCGGCTCTCCCTGCCGAGCAGCCCCGGTAAAGGAGGCATGTCATTGGGGGTCTCTACCCCTGGCAACTCCAGGTGGCAACTCTGCCGCTGCTTGGCAGACCTGCCCAGTCCAAAGGAGGCAAAAGGGCCAGCTAGAAAGACCGAATAGAGGTGGTAAAGCACAACCAGGCCCAGCAGGCAAAAAATGGCCACTGCTAGTGGGGAAAGCCAGATTCCCATCGGAGCCCTGGCTGCCCAGGCCCAGCAGAGATGAGGGGGAAGGCCTGGTACTCTGGACAGCAGAGGCCTAATGGACTTGCATGAGCTGCTGGCGACCTCGGTGGTGCCAGACCCACAAGGGGGCCAAGGAGATGTCCAGTGGTGACCTGCTCTCCAACCACAAGCCAAAAGAGATGGGACGGAATAGGCAGCAGCTGCCCCACACCCTCCTCATCTTGTTTTCACCCGCAGCAGCAGCAGTAGCTGAAGGCAGAGACACAGGGGAGAGGCACCGAGCTAAGAAGCTGAGGCGGAGGGCACCATTTTCCCCTCCTGGGGCCTCTACACATCCGGTTTTTGGCCTCCCCAGTCCCCAGAAGCACTCTGCCAGCCAAAAACTTTGGCCTTTCCAGTTTCAGCCTGCGGGGCTCATGAAGGTAAGGCCTGCGCTCAGCTGAAGGGTGGAGGCCGGGGGGTAGGTGGGGCGATGTGGGTGGGGCAATCTTGTGGTCCCATGCGGGCTGGATTAATGGCTTTGGTGGGCCGTACCTGGCCCGCAGGCTGTAGTTTGAGGACCCCTGTACTAGATGGTGAACCACTATGTGATGCCTTTGATTTTACCAGCTTCTATTAAAGTGGGACTGTCTTTTCCAGTCTAATAACTTCCATCGGGAAGTCTACAAATTCTCATGTTGATTCAGAATTATGGGAACTGTAGTCTGGAAGCTTTTTGATTGGAGAAGGAAATTCACTTTTTTAAATTAGGGAAAACTCTTTAGCAGGAAGAATGGAATGCTGCCAGGACTGAAACATATCAGTCATTTGTTTTGTTTTTTTGAGTCTAAAAGGAAAAGGGGTTTGCATTTATAGTTTGGGAACTGCAGTTCCTTGTATCTTATGATAAATTGATTTGGTAAACATGAGTAGAATTTTAAAAGGATTGTGTTATGCAATGTAGAAGATGTTTCAAAATGACTGGGGGAAACGAGGAAACAAGCAAAAATTGCTACTTGGTCCAAGTGCATAGGAAGAGTGCCATTCTATCCAGATGGACTAGAAAAGGGTCCCTGCTGACTTCAGTGGAAATTACATTTGGGTGTAAAATTTTCTGATTCTCAAATTGGTGCCTGTCAGTTCTGTAAATTGCAACTCAGACAATAGCTATGTAAGATTAGTGAGACAGACTTTTTATCTCCATAATGAGGGCTAGATTATGTTAGAAATTGCTAGTGAGGAAATGGTCAGTCTGTGAGTTGTAATCTAAACCATATATAGATCAGAAAGAGAAGTCTCATCTGCACAGGGAACAAAATCAGATACATAGGCAACTCAGACTTTAAAATTTAAGTTGGGTAGAGGACAGTCTAAGCAGAAGTACTTTTTAAAAATCACTTCAGACATACCGTAAATTCCGGCATATAAGACAACTTTTTAACCCATTAAAATCTTCAGATAAGTGG